>MCJB01030277.1:124016-161994 GCA_002018475.1 Nicotiana obtusifolia | reverse complement strand
AAAAAAAAAAAAAAAAAAATTCGGGATTTCTTTTGACTCCTCTTGTTAAAAATTCTCTTTGGAGGTGTAGGCAAGCAAACTATATGAAAAGTTGAAAACCATCTACTTGGAAGAAACTTAAAGTACCAAACAAAAGTTTAAAAGGAGGGCAAAGATAAAAGTGAATTATTAACGAAAACATAATTACATTTACAGTAACTAATGGAAATTAAGCGTGTTGAAATGGGGATCTAACAACAAAGCAAATATACAAGACTTGGTCCATTATTTTGCCCTAACAAAACGGCACTTAATTCCCTAAAAAACTCCTTTCTTAATGGAAAGGGGACAACAAGTTAGTTTCTCCCTCATTTCCCCTACCCCAACTATTTATTTCCCCCATTAGACAATTCAACCCAAGATCCTTAATTAAGGGGCATAATTTTTTTTTTTCCCAAGTAGCAACTTTTTATTAATCACAACATTAATTATTCCCCTTCTAACTAATAAAAAAGAAAAAAAGAATGAAACTTTACAAGTTGAATTAAATAAGCTGCCACACTTTTGGTATGTCCAGCCAGTACCATGCCAAAATCTTTCCTTTCTCCTAGCCCTTATACTGGAATTATTTTTTTTCAAAAAATAGTCCCGTCAATTCTTTATATTTTTATTTTTAATAAACGTGTTATTCCGACTATTCTTGCAGTGTCCCTTTGGAATTTTGATAAATATATTTGAAGACAGTTGATAAGAATACATAGATAGAGAAAATATAGGGTATAAAATATGTCCTAAATTTCATTCTAGACAACAATATTTTCCGTTGCATCAAATAAAAAGGAAGAAAAAAATGGGGTGCACAAACAAGTATTCTTATTGGTCTGTCAATTTTTATTTTGCTCTCATAGCTTGTTAGATTAATCCGTAAAGCTTCTGTTTACAAATAGAAAGGGCCCTTGGTCCACATCGTATTTTATTATGATATGTCGTTACAACAACCCAGCAGTTTTCTTCACTGATTTAAGTAAAGGTTATACGTTGATTTATTCTAGTAACCTCCTATCTTGTTCCCATTTTGCCCTATCTAGTTCATTAATGTGAAAATCACATAAATTTTAGTTTTATCCTACTAATAGTAAAAGAAAATTTACGCCTTTGGTGTAATTTGGCTGGCTTTAACATGTTGCCAAGCCCTTTTCTTGCGACGAGTTTAAGTTTTATATGCTAACAGTTCATATATTTCGTTTACTATTCCCTCCGTCCCAATTTATGTGACGGTGGTCGGATTTCAAGAGTTAAATGAATTATTCTTTACCACAACTTTTTTAAATGCCTTTTAAAGATTTTAAAATTTTAATTATTGTGACTTATAATACTTCTTACGCAATTTTCAAATATGTAAATTTTATTTCAAAAATTAAAAAATTATATATCTAAATGCACTATTAAAACTAAAAAGTTAAAATCTCAAAAAGCAAAAAAATATCACATTAATTAGGATAATTAAGTCGGCATGCAAAAGGATGTGACTCTTTAAAATAAACTTGATAATATAGTTGGTTAAGTTGTGCTAAAATAAAAATGTGTACATAGACAATGTATATAGGTTAACTCATATTAGATTATACACTTGAGTACGTAGTGGAGTAATTATTTTGTTAATAAAGTAATTGTTGTATGTCGAAAAAACAAGTATTTTTTTTCTTATAAATTTCTATTGGGATAAATACACCAAATAATAGAGAGGGAAAAAAAGGAACTGATTCATAAGGGCTGTTTGGGGAATGTAGAAATTGGATGGAAATAAATGCAAAAGTCGCATGTTACATGTCCTTGCCATTCACTCTCTCCGCCTTCATGCATACGCTTTAATTGAGCCCTTTTTCTTTTCCTCTCTATTAATTACCTTTTGCCGTTTTAAGAAACAAAAATTACTCCCCCAATGAATCCAAATCTAATTTAATAAATATTAAAAATCAGATTTTATATATAGTAGTCTTAAAAATATTTCCATTTGTATCTATCTGTTGGTGGAGGAATGCTTGTTACCTACTCCTTTATAGCTTCTCCACTCTCTACAAAACAAACACACACACACACACACAGAGAAAGTGCAAAAAAGTAAAGAAGAAAAATCTCTCAAAGTTAGTTTCTCTGTGTAATGGAGAAACACAAGACATGTAAACTCTGCTCAAGAAAGTTTGCTAATGGTAGAGCTTTAGGTGGGCATATGAGATCTCATATGATGAATCTCTACATACAACAACAACAACAAAAACAGCAGCAAATCAGTGAAGAAACTGAGTCAATACCATCATCTTCTTGGTCTTCAGAAGAAGAAAATGGAGAAAAAGGTAAAATCTTAAATCTTTCCGACTTCTCTGGAGAAGAAGCTGCTGATGACTCAGTTGTTCTTCCAGATAAAGAAAGTGAAACGGAGTCATCAAAAAACCCAACTCGTTCAAGAAGATCCAAAAGGGTTAGGAAATCGAGTATTGTAAATCCCAATTTTGTTAAAGTTACAGAGTACTACTCATTATTGGTTGAAACAGAGCCAGTGAGTTCAATCTCAGAAACTTCACCTGAAGAAGATGTTGCACATTGTTTGATGATGTTATCTAAAGACAAATGGATTAAAGAACAAGTTGATCACTACTCTGAAGAAGAAGAAGAAGAAGAAGAATATAAAGAGGAAAATTCTGGAGTACAAGTTAAAATAATTACTAAGAGCAGAGGGGGTAGAGGTAAGTATAGGTGTGAAACATGTAACAAAAAATTTCGATCTTATCAAGCATTAGGGGGACACAGAGCAAGTCATAAGAAGATTAAAGTTTCAAGTTATAATAATGAAGTGGTGGAAAATGTAGGAGTAATTGAAGAGAAAATACATGAATGTCCTGTTTGTTACAGAGTTTTTTCATCAGGGCAAGCTTTAGGTGGACATAAGAGATCACATGTTATTGGTGTTCCAACAGCAGCAAATATTAGTGTTCCTGTTTTTATTCCTACTGCTGCAAAATCCGAATTTTCAAGAAATGGTGGAAGTTTAATAGATCTTAATCTTCCTCCTCCAATGGAAGAATTAGATGATGAGATTATTAGCCAAGTTGAGGTTTCTGCAGTTTCTGATGATGCTGAATTTGTCAACCCCATTAAGCACTGAATTGAAAGGTAAAGTTTTGATCTTTTATTTTTTTCTTTTTTTTTTTCTAAGGTTGTAGGAAAGGATTATGGATCTAAGTAAAATTTTCTTGGGAAAATTGGGTTAGTTTTCCATTAGCTTTTACTCATTCAATACTTTTGACTGTAATTCATATTTACTGTTGAGAGTGTTCTGTTAATGTAACAGCTAACATTTACTGATAAAGGAGACTACCAGATCACTTTCTTCAGTTTAGTTAATGACTTTAAATTCATTTTCACATTCTTCTATTTTAGCTTACCTACAATGTGGACTTTAAAAATAAAAAAAGAAAACAGCGGCTACTGTAGTTAATGGTGCCTGTTTGAATTGCTGCTAATGGCCTAATAGTGTTCCACATGTTGAATTCAAGACAACCCCTTTTTTCTCTCTTTTTTTTGTCTTCAATTTCTATTTTCTTTTTTCCTTCTAATTGCATTTTCTTTAAATAACGTAGTAGTAGTAATAAAATACTTGGAGGTTTATACTGTTATATAAAGTACTAGGTAAATTCCACCTGTGTACTAGGAGAAACAGCAACAAATTCATTTTTTCTTCTTCTCTGTATCACTGTCTGACTTTCCAACACTTGTCTGATACTCATCAATAGTTAGAACCTTACAGATCTGAAATACTTTTCTGAAAACACCAATGGTTCGCATTTGACTCAAAGGAGCTGAAGTTTGTTTCTTTGACTATATTATCCTTATATACTATGTAAAAACCATTTAAAACTTTCAATCTTATTTAACATGTTATAATGGATCGTCTATCTTACTTTCAATGTTATTGAGTACTAAGGATGGTTATTTAAACGTATAAAAAGAATTCTTTTACACTATAAACCTTTAGAAAAAAGGTCGTTATGCGCGGGATTATACGCAATTTTATCCCACATATTTGTAAGAGGTTATTTTCACGACTCGAACCTGTAACCTCTTGATCACATGACAGCAACTTTATCAGTTACGCCAAGACTTCCCTTCATGTCACCTCATAGAAGTTAAACTGATTAATTTTGATTGAATCCTTTTTCCTTAAGGAGAATATCTCTGAAAGAGGACAGAGAGAAAGTTAGAGAAAACCAATTGTGTTACTGAAAGAATATTGGTTGCTTGGTTTGGCATGATCCAAAGTATCTGGTTCATGCAGGTTTCTAGTGAGAGAAACTACAAGGATATTTTATGTGTAGAGAGCTTTTGTTATGTCACATTCATGAGAAGAAATATAATAGATGGACCAAGGTTCCCTTTTCTTTGTTGGACAACAACCTTTTTAATTATATGCGTTCCCCATTTCTTTTCATAATTTTTTCTAGTGTTATAGAACATCTTATAATTATCCCACATTACAGATGAAAAGATAAGCAAAAGTTGTATGAATAATAAAGTTTCCTATTAGTAAAAGAGTTTCATTAATGGACATTAAGGTCTTAGTTTTGCATGTAGTAACTGAACAATAACTATTGTAAAAACTGAATAACTTAAGAATTAATGAATATACTTTTGATTATTTTCGATACATGCTACTAAAGCTGTTCCTGCGTTATTCAGATTTAAGAATATTTAATTGTTGGAGTCAGGGTGGGAGATTAGGATATAATGGTTTGGCGGACCATGTTTGCCTCAATCCAATAAAATAAATGACGAATATTGATATACATGACACAATTTTTACCTCATTTTTATCACTAACTACGATAAGTAATACAGTTTAGTATAAACACAGTATGCAAATAAGGTTTTTTTCATGATTTGAGCGTCATTTGGGTGGGGTTTCTAATTCCTATAACAAAGAAGGTGGTTTCAATTTATAAATCATAGAAAGAAAGCATGGCCATTAGATTTGTCCCGAAGCATAAATTCAGGTCGGCAAATTTAACAGAATGAGAGCGAAATAAGGTGCCTTTCAAGTAGCTCTTTGGTAATTGTCATTTTTTATCTTCCCCAATTGTAACATTCTCATAGCCCTCTACTGGAATTATTAAACAACTAATTACTAAGATTAATTACAAAATAAAGTTAAAATATGTATTGTTTAGCATGCTTAAGTTAACAAATGTATATGTAACAACTAACTATACCTACAATGTTTGGTGCAAACTTTCCAAACCGATACAATTGATCACCTCTAAGAAACAAACAAAAAAAAAATCACTATTAATATAATATTTTAATTTATTCTTTAATTTGAAGGTGTGGTTTAGATCACATCTTACAATCATAATGTCATGTCGGATTATGTGTAGTGTCTCAAAATCGTGGATTTTGGGTTGGAATTTGGACCAGGAAGTGGCATGTCCATGTAAAAACTAAAAGAAAAAGGAAAATTTGACAAATATTCTACAAGTCTTTATTTTATTAATATTAATTAATGTTTTGGGTTCCCTTGACAACTTCTGCATTTACCTCTTATGGACATGTAACTAGATTATAGACCTTAGCCTTTCCAAAATCTCGTTAGAAATTCAAATTGCATTATTTATTCTTCCTACACATACAAAATAACAAAAATAAGGTTTCTCGTCATTCATTGCAATTTTGGGTATTTAAATTTGACCTTTCTTGGTTAATTGCATAATATAGATAGTTGTAAAACCTATCACGGTTTAACTTAAACAATATAAAGTCATAGCCACGTTGATTAAATCGTTATGATTTGAGTGCCACGAGTCACTTGAAAAAAGAAAATTAATTTGGTACCGATCATTGGAAGGTGGTTGATTTTCTGGAGATTTTGATTAGATTATTACCATAACTTTTTGAAAAAAAAAAAAAAAACATCCAACTTGCATATAATGTCCTTTGTGTCTCATTCTTTTTCCTTTAGTCCATTCTTTTATGCTTCTGGTTGTAAACAAAGTCAACTTCCACCACTATAACCTCCCATCAGAATCCCACTGTCAAATTTGTTTCTAATCATGTTACAGCACGTAATATAATAGAACAAATCTTCAACTTATATTTAGTAAAATTGACGCAGCACGCACACACACACAGAAATTATTATGAAATTTATAAATTTACGGATTGCTACAACAATAAATATGATTATGTTTCCATCTTCTCGTACTTTTAGATGAATGAATCATGCAACCACGACTTCAATAAATTTTAGATTTTAATAAGAAACTCATACAAAAATTAAATCTAGCAAAATTAAGTACCTGAATATATTTCCAGAAAGCAAAAGAGAAAGAGAGTTACATTATGATAGTAACCATAAAAGCTAATTGGTGAACCAAATGGATTGCCTATTTCTTTTCTTTCTTTCTTTCTTTCTTCCTTTCTCGGAAGTGAATTTTCCGCCAAGAAGTTCACATTGAAAAGTGCATAAGTCATCGTCAAGGACAACTCTTTGTCTCTTTTCAGTGGTATTTAAGAAAAATTTTCTCTACAATTCTTTCTAGCTGCTTATCTACAAATGGCGATCTATTAAAGAGCCACACAAACACAAAGACATTCATAAGCAGACAGCTATTAAAGAGGATTTAACTTATAAATTTTTTAATCCATGTAATTTATTGCAACAAATTACATTTTCTATCTTATTTTAGAGGTTTTAACTTATTAATTTAAGATGATCCACTAGTGTAGAAAATTTTATTTCGTCAATCATTAGAAGTTAAAGTGATAAAAAATACTCTATTCGGTTTACTTTAAATGAATTTTTTGATTTTTTTTTTTTTGGTCAACAATATTTAAAATTTTCAGATATAAAAAAGAATTAAGTTTTTCAAAGTTTTCCTTGAAGTAAAGAGTCTAGAGTGTTATATTTTCAATGAGTAAACTAAAATTAATATAGTCAATATCATTATTAATTAATATTAGTAATTTGTCATGAGTCGGTGGATCGGTCCTCTTATATGAGAGTGAGTGCAGAGTGTCCTTTTTCATATTCTTAAATTATGGTGTGTATTGGTAGGGTCTTCATTTGTCAAGGTTTTGGGAAAAAAGAATTGACCCTTAACTTGCTAGCATGCAACTTGAAAAAGCCTGAAAAGGTGTGAGTCAATTTCGTGGTGTTTATTTGGCATTACCTTTTAATTTATTTATGTCTTTCTTTTCTCTTCAATTCAAAGTTGCAACTAAGACTAGTACAACTTCACGAGAGTCATCATTTTAGTATAGCTTTTCTCATTACTTAGAGTGTAGTCAATATATATAGTTCAAATTCCAAACTGTAGTGGCGGCATTTAAATTACTACCACATTCAAACAAACGGCAGAAGAGATGAAATACCCGTCATGAATCCACACAATTTTGACTATAATCACAGTGCTCCATCACTTACACTGACTATGTACTTTTCAGTAACTTCCAAACTATATAGTATCATGTATGTAGCCTTTGTCCGAGAGAAAATGTATAAGCTTTGATTTCTCTTGGTTGACCTGGTCGTTTATTTTGCTTTTCCTTTTGTCATCTGTGATGGACTAGCTTGGGCTAATTTTCCTATGTAGTTTAACTTATGTACTGTAAAACTTTTATTTTATTATTATGTTACTTAAAAAATAATTATAAGTAACTATTCAATTAATACCCTTAAAAAATCAGGCAAATAATTTACTACAATAATTTAAATTGTGATAATAATATACAGAAAATTTGCACGATCAGTTAAATTATTTCCTATATACATGATGTGACTTTACAGTCTTTTCTCTATCTCTCTCGTGGTAGTGGGGGTGTTTCTACTAGGTAATTTCCTTGAAGTTTTGTTGGTATTGCACCCGACCATTTTTGCCGAGTATTTTACGGAAAATCTCGGTTTCTCTTCATCAAGTAGAAGAATGGAAGATTGCAAAGTTCCAACCCATTCCCACTTTTGGAACTGAATATTTCTCTTTGAGAGTTCAGATTGGTCAGCACAAACTTAAATGATGTTAACTTTTATGTAATGGAACAATGACTTCAAACTTATGATGTTTACAAATACAGTGTTTATTTTCTCTAGCCGATATATATGGATTATACATTAATTTTATAAAGTTATATATATATATATATATATATATATATATAATATATATATATATATATATATTATATATGGATTATACATATATTATATATTCGTCGATTATTTTTAGTTTAAACGATTTGGTAGATGACTATTTGGTTAATTCTTCAGTTTATTAATATTCGGAAGATGATCCACTTGTTTGGTAAAATTATCTTTTAGCTAAGAGCATGTTTTAAACGGATATTCGTTGAAATTAGTTTTCTATTGATGTTAGCTAGGGAATTTTGTTGCAAATTGGGTGAGATTTGGTCCTGGATAAATGCTTATTTTCTGTAGTGTGATTCTGTGTATAGCACATCTTCGCACAAGCAGGAAGCAATTTTAGCAAAAGCAAGCCTAGTGTAGTGCACGCATCTTTGTGATCAAACACATTATAATTGTGAAACTAACTAATAATGAAAAGATAGGTAGGTTATAAGAAGATAGAAGCAGTTCATAAATGGTCGAGACCCATTTCTCTTAAAGAGATTGTTTTTTGCTTGACATGTTACTGTAGGCATTTCTGTAGGATTTCTCTAGAATAGCACATCACTCACCAAGTTAACATAGAAAATCATTAAATTTCAGTGGATGGAGGAAAGTACAACGAGATTCTATAAGCCCAAAGCATGTTTGACAACCACTCCAATGCTAACCTTATTTCAATAGGCTCTAGAGGATTCACGACGTTATGTGATGCTTCGAGGGTAGAATTAGGATATTTTCTCACGAAGAATGGTTGTGTAATAACTTATGCTACAAGGAAATTAAAGAATCTCAAATTGAATTATACAACTCATGATACGGAGATGGTCACATTGGATAGGGCATTATTTATACGAAGAAATCTATGAAATTTATACATAGCACAAGAGCTTGAAGTACATTTAAAACTAGCACAGAGATAAATATTTAGCAACGCTGATGGAGGGAACTACTGAAGATATAACTATACTATTTGGTATTTTTCGAGAAAGATAAATATTTTGGCTTATGCATTGGGAAATGTGATACTAAGATTTAATGAGAAAATTCAAAAATATTATTCGCTACTAGTCAAGCCTGATATAGAGTGCATAAAGGCTAGTGAATACGAGGTTGACCGATTATGTAAATACTAAGATGACGTCCTAGCTGGTAAACTCAAGGATATGACTCCTAACAGTGAGGGTGTTTTTTTTTTAATTGTTTCAACTAGGTAATGGATTATGTGTAGCAAACAGATGGATTGAGACGTGTTATAGACTCTTGATAAAGCCAAGAATTCAGATACACGAATATGCACCATGACCTGAAGCAATTATATTGGTGGGAAAGAAAAAAAATTAATAACTTTATTTCTAGTTATTTAACTTGTCAGGACAAGGTTGAACATTAATGACTCTCGGGCCTACTACAATAACTAGAGATTCCAGAGTAGAACCGGGAAAGCATTATCCTGTATTTTATGACTGGGCTACCTTTGAATGCTTATGGATTACGACACTATGTGGGTAATGTAGACCGATTTACAAGATTGGCACATTTCTTGTTGGTCAAAACTATATACAGTGGGGTGAGATATGCGTAAATATACACGAAAGAAATTTTTGACTTCACGAGATTCATGTGTCCATCATCACTAGCGAGGATCACATTTCACCTTACACTTTTGGAAATCTTTTCAAGAAATATTGGATACACGAGTAGACCTTAATATTATATTTCATCCGTAGTCAAACAGGCAGTCTGAGCGTCCTACACAAATCTCGGAGGACATGTTTAGAGCTTGAATATTTGCTCTTGGAGGTAGTTGGGATGATTCCCAACCTTTAGCTAGATTTACCTACAATGATAGCTTTCAATTAAAGCATTAAGATGGCATCACATGAAACATTGTGATGATGTCACTCTCTTATTAGATGACAAAAAATAATGAGGCTAAGGTATTGTCACGATCCAATTTAGGATCATGACCGGCACTTAGGATCAAGTGCTCTTAAGTAAGTCCATCGGTCAAGTTGACATTAGACATCGATACGCAGACAATGTCAATAAATTTTAGACGGACGGAGTGTTGATCGCATTGATCGATTGAATATTTAATTAAATAAATATCTACTTAAAACTAGACAAGAGACATACAACCTTTATAATTAACTAATATGGTTGTAGTAGTTCTAAAACTAAATAAAATAAGGCAAAAGAAAAATGGCAATGGTGAGGCATTCATAAAACATATCCCCCTATTAACGACCATTGCTGGGTCGCTGTATTTATGAGTCAAGAAGTCCTTATAAAGGCTTTGAATATAATTCAACTTTTTCTGGCAAGAAGATGATCAATCACCTAATCCAAATGAATGAAAGAAATTTACAGAAGAATCATTGAGACATCTTATTCAAAGATGAAGTATACTTGCCTTTCTAGCTTGTAGACTTGCGGAACTAATCCTTGTACATTAATTTAGAAGTGGTTGATCCAAGACAATTTTCTTATGTACTTATTGAAAGACCTAAAGATGCTAATCTACGTAAACTGAAACAATAAAATTTTAAATCTCATATATAGAATAGAGGCGGATTCAAATGACAAAATTAGTACTCGAAAGTCTCGTAGAAGTTCATTATCGATTTTAGTTACAATTCAAGGTGAAGTTCACTTAATGGATAGTGATAGCAATTTTTGATACAAAAGATAGAGAAATAGAACATGAACCAACCATAAGTAGGAGCGCGGCCGGCACATCTTTATTTAATTTTTAGTTAGCCATTGCTTGGCTAATTAGGGCTCATGAAAGGCAAGTAATGAACTAACTAATTCCCAAATACCATTCGTATCATATTTGAGTGCGAAAGATTTATTGACAATTCATATTTACATCTTATAAAATTTCCATGCAAGAAAAGGACAGTCTAGATGATCAGCTAAACGCATTTAGCTAGCTTCATGCTTATAAAAATTACATTTCATCTCTCCCATCTCCCAAAAAGTGTTAATTTCTCTATACATAAAGAAACTTGATAGTAATCATTTTGGAATGTATGTAACAACAATAAAGATTAAAGGTGTGTAATTGTTAAGTCTATATATATATATACAGATGTATATAGCAGCAGGGCTGGACCAAATAATTAATGTTGAACTTTTGTCTAGTTATACCATAGATATGTGTGTTTTTTTAAATTAAAGTATAACAAATATTATGCTTTGAACCTATATATTCAAGAATTCGGAGCTGTAACTTGTTGACAAAGGGAATATTAATACATGGGAGGCATGCAGCTAGCATACTTGGCACTTAATTGGCAGTGTGCACTTATTTGGTGTCTATAGCTTACACAGACGGGCCGGGGGATGGAATCAAGGTCTTTTTGTAGCGTGAAGCTGAGGAAATGCACATGTAAATTTGAAAAGAATACTCGAAGCCCCATTTACAAAAATTCCAAACGTAGCTCAAAAGGAGGAGTAAAAGAGAACCAACTGTGATTTGTGAATTGTGGAGTATTTGCAATTATCTATACCCAATTAATTTGGATTATGTCGCGTAGAACCTATTAAAGGCCGGAAAACCGTTCTATTTCTTCTATTTTAAGATTAAGGGCGGAAGGATCTCATTCATCAAAAACACTTCTGATCCGTTTGATATTACCTTACTTTGAGTCGAAGTCAGCCTAATTCTAGTTTACCTTAATTACTAAAATAGTTAGATTGCCTCAAAGCTGTATATGTTCATAACTTTGAAGATCAAGATCTGCTTCTAATACTAGGAATGGAACATTAGTTCGTTCTCATGTAATTCCAACAGAAAGTTTGTATAACTCGTAGATGTACACAAATTGACGGCGAATCTAGTAAATAATAATAGAATTTAATTATAGGAACAGAACTTTGGGTGCAATTGAAAAAGGAATAGATACACCTGGAAACAAGAGAAAAATGTGAAAAATTAAGGGGTCGTTCAATGTAATTGTTAAGGTATGGTAGTTCACATGGGGTCAATTCACTATTTGGTCCTTTACAACATGTCATTTTGCTTTGAGGGTATTTTAAATCGTCATTTTGGTTTATGACCCTTGTGGGACCTACATGCCATCTAAGTTAACATTTGTAATTGTGCTGGAAAATTGGTGCAAATTGAAGGGCCTCATTGCAATTAAAATATTATTTAACTATATGCCTAGGAAAAAGAAGCCAGCGATGAAAAAGTAGCCAGCGAATTCCTCCATCAATGATCAGCCCAAGCTTCCTAAAACTTCTATTGTGTGAAAAAATAGCTGCTTTGAGTTCATAGATGTCTGGGTAAGTAATGCGCTACTTCAACTTTTGTTTTTTTAATTATTTTATGAATTTTTTTTAGAAGGAAAGAAAGAAGATGAACCAGAAAAGAGATTTGATTGCTGAAGCAGGAGATTTGTATATTAACACTTAGGAGATAATAGTACAAAATGCAGGAGATTTGTGTTTCAAAATAAAAGGTGAACCAGAAAAGAGGTTTGATAGTGTAAGCAGGAGATTTATATAGTGAAACATAGGAGATCTTAATACAAAAAGCAGGAGATACTTATATAGTAAAATATAGGAGATCTTAATACAAAATGCATGAGATTCTTTTGCTGAAATGCAGGAGATATTTATGTTATCATAGGAGATTTGATATATAAAACTTAAGAGATCTGCATATTAAACGTAGGGGGTTGCTATTATAAAATGCAAGAGATTGGCATTAATTGACTTTTATTTTTGTTTACAGGTGATCAGTATATGTAGACATCAATGGGTGATTTGAATATTTGCATTGAGTTTGAGTCTAAGGAGAAGAAAATTGTTAGGGTGATTCATTGTCGCCAAGGAGTACGTTATAATGATTTGGTAGAAGTAATATGCCAGCGATGCAAGATAACATGTAATCCGAAAAATATTATTGTGAGTTACATTGGTTTTGGATAAAACTTGGCAAGAGACTCTGTATGCTCCAATAGAGGATGATTTTGGTTTAAAGTCCTATTTGACAATTGTTGATGAACGAGGTGCTAGGACAACATTGAAAGTTTGTTTATATGAGGATGACGATGAAATTGAAAAGACAAGTGTAATAAATTATGGAAGTGGTGATACACAAGTTATTGTGGAATGCAATGATTGTAATGTGATCCAAAAGCATTATAGTCCTATTTTAGTGGAAGAAGAGGAACCAATGGATAAGTTTGACAAACTTCCATTGGAGCATAATGTAACCTCCGCTTACCAAGTTGATGATTCTGAAACTATTTGTTCAGAAGGAGGTTGTTTTAAGGAGGGAGAGAATGTTGGAATGCCATTTTTGGAACGATCAAGTGCTATAGAAAATATGACTTGGGAGGATAACTTTAAAACTATGTCGAGCAACGAGTAATGCAATGAAGGTATATTTAGTGATCGTTCTGATCTTCATTTGGGGAAAATATTTAAAAGCGAAAATGAACTTTTGAGGAAGCTAAAAATGATTGTTGTGTCTGCAAAGTTTCAGTTCAAGACAAAGAAGTCTAATCCTTCGTTGGTTTTTGTTAAAGGAATTATTGAGGAGTGCACTTGGCGTGTGCATGTTGTGAAGTTAGCTAATTCGTCACGCTTTGTCGTTAAAAATTACTGTGGTGAGCATAATTGTGAAATTAAAAGTGCAACGAAGTACCATAAACAAGCTTCCTATGATGTAGTTGCCGAAATGATGCGCAAAAATTTAGATTCATCACAAGAAGGACCAACATCAAAAGAGGTAAAATCATTGGTGCATAATGGAATTGGATGTGAAGTTAGTTACTAGAAAGCTAGGAAAGTAAAACAGGAAGCCTTGGCAATCATAAGAGGGACAATAGAAGAAGGCTATTCATTATTACCGGGGTACTTACATATGTTGGAGCAAACAATCCAGGTTCGAGGACAGACTTAGTGTTGGATGAACATAACAAATTCAAATATTTTTTTCTTGATTATGTGACAGCTATAGAAGGATTTTCTCATATGAGGAGAGTGATTTCTGTAGATGGGACATTCTTGACTAGAAAATATGGTGGTGTACTAATATTAGCGTGCGTGCAAGATGGTAACCAACATATATTTCCACTTGCATTTGTTGTTGTTGACTCAGAGAATGATAACTCATGGACAAATTTTTTCAAGAAGCTAGCTGAATGCATTCCTAATAGTGATGACTTGTGCATTATATCAGACTGACATCAAAGTATAGGGATTATTGTTGCCAATGTCTACACGCTTGCACATTACAGATTTTGCATGTTTCATATTAGCATGAATTTAAAGTCCAGGTATGGTGATGGTAATATTATTTATAATTTTCAACAAGTTGCAAAAGCATACACGTTGGATGAGTTTTTTCTTTATTTTGATGCAATAATGGAATCAAATGTGAATGTTGGTTGGTACCTTGAAAATGATTTTGGGTTTGAAAAATGGTCGAACGCCTATTTTCCTGAAAATAGGTTCGATTTAATGACGACAAACATATCGGAATCACTCAATGCAGTTCTAAAGTTTCAAAGAAGCTGGCCAATAGTTTCTGCACTCAAAGCTATTCAAGATAATATGACCAGGTGGTACGTTGAGTGTATAGGCAAAGCTCAAAGTAACATTCATTGCTTAACCCCCAAAGCTAAAGTATTAGTTCGGGAACGTTATATTGCCTCTTGTTTTCTAGCTCCTACTCGTTCAAACGAACATGAGTTTCATTTCGTGGTGGTGATATAGATTGTTTGGTTAATTTGGAGCGCAAGTCATGTACTTGTAAGGTCTTTCAGGTGGATAAAATCCCATGTGAGCACGCGATAGTAGTTTTGAAGCTAACCCCAGGCCAAGACATATGGGAGGAGATATATAAACTGTGTGATCCTAAATAGAAAAATAAGACATGGAAGAAAGCTTGGGATAGAACAATTTATCTTGTTCCTCATCCAAAAACATGGACGACACCATCAGGAGAAAAGAGAACGGTTCATCATCCTTCAGTTAAATTGGAAAAAGGTCCTAAGAAAGTGAATCGTATGCCTTCGGTTGGCAAGAGTCCAAAGAGGAAGAAGTAAAAAAGAAGTTGTTCCATATCCAAGGAAACAAGTCACTACAAAAGGAAGTGTCCCAAAAGAGTAGTTGATTAATTTGCATCAATTTTTTAGATATTTATATGGATTCATAAATCCTAAGTCTTATTTGATCAACAGTTTCAGGGATTTAATCTTCTATTCTATAGAGTTGAACCCTTGTATTTTACTAAATTTATCACTTATGTTATAAGGATTCGATCTCCTGTGTTATAAGTCTTTTATCTCTTACATCATGACATAAATCTCCTACGACCATGAGTAGATCTCCCAAGTTATATTTAGTGGTCACTCTTTATTATGTTTATTATTTTTTAATTAGAAAGAAATTTGTCTTAATGAAACGTCTGAATTTAGTTGATAGTAAGTGCGATCATGCTTGTTAAGTAATTATTCATAATAAATCCAAGTTACAACAAAAGAAAGATAATGCGCATATTATGGACTTAATCTCTTATAAACAACTAATGATCTCTTACGACCATGATATAGATCTCTTGCGACCATGGAGATTTGAAGCAGGAGATTTGTGTAGTAAACTGTAGAAGATATTAATATAAAATGCAGGAGATTCTTCTGTTGCAATGTAAGAGATAAATCTGTTCACACAAGAGATTGATATATAAAGCGTAAGAGATCTCTTACGACTAAATGTTAGATCTCTTACACATGAGATTATAAATTGCAAGATACTAATGAACTTAAAAAAAGAGATTTTAGAATAAAGCATAGGAGATATATATATTAGATTCTAAACATTTAAATATTTGACAACAATTGGATGGTTCAAAAAATCTGCACGGTAAGTTCTACTTTCATGAATCTTTAAAAAAGAACATACGTAACTGTCATGAATTTTCTTGCTCTTCTGCATCTGACTTCCTCTACTCTTCAAAAGAATCATCCAGCAAAGCAGGAGGAGTAACTACTTCCATAGTACTTTTTCTCAGTTGACAACGCTTGCACGGTTGCCTTATCATTTCAGCTACTCTATATTTTCTTTTTGGTCATCCATCACCTATCCAAGAGGGACTTCTAAATCTAGATGGACGTCTAATATCCCTTGAAACTTTAGTATCATATATCTTTACCAAATAATTCAAACTTTTTAAATCATCCAAAGATTTTTTCACGTTTTCTGAATGTTTCTTTAAATACTCCTCAACCTTACCTAACCGCTCCTCAAAACCATCTTTAATATCAACTTTAATACAAGAATGCAATCCATCAAAACTAGAAGCCAACCTATTAACTAGAAGCAGCAATACCAGAAATACCAAAACCATTCAGACTATAACCCATCGTAGGTATCTCATGTGCACATGATTCTTTTTTTAGTGGAGGACTTGAACGAAGACGATCATCTTCATTAATCACTTGCCTCTGCTCAACAAGATCTTCATTAATCACATGTATTTGTTCAAACTCATGTTGTTGGTCTTGCCCTTGTTGTTGTTGTTGCTGCTCATCTATGCCATCAAGAGGACCTAAAACCTCTATTTTATCCAGCTCTCTTTCTAACTTATCAATAGTTTTCGTCTTCCTCGTCCACCAATTCTTCAAAGCACTTTACCCATTTACTTTTAGATTCTTTCTTAGATGGCTGCATTATTGGAATGCAATGCACATGTGTTACAATACCACAAATTAATATTAGTAATAATTTATCTATTCGCTAACTTATTTAATATTAGTAATATTTTATCAGTAACAAAACCATACCTCATTTTCACCTATCAACTTATCGTACCAATCGTAACTCAAGTGCTGTGGAGTTTTTTCCGAATGCCATCGAACGATTTGGGGTATTGCATCATCCAAAGCCAAAGACTTCTTTCCAAGATTAGATCCAAACACATCTATCGCTTCATAAGCCCATACCTATCAAGGAAAACATATGTATATTGCTATTAAATTATAAGATGTTATAAGAAAATAATAACGGTTAATTAACAATGAAACTTATAAGAAAAGCAGCAGTAAAACCTCCAATAGTGTAAGATTGTGGATTCTTCTTTTTTGAAACTTGTTTCTACCTTTTTCTTCCACTCCTTTGCCATGTGATGAAAGTCCTTCCTTAAACTTTTAAGTGTGAGCTTAAAGCATACTCGACCCTAAGGATATGATACAAAGAATGTTGGATTGGCCACCCATGCTAGGTAGTCCTCTGACACTTGCTTAACATCGTCTGCAACTAATAAGACTGAGTGGATAATGTATGAGGCAGCAACACCTCGTTTCTCTACTGCAGTGAATGTCTTTGTTCTAGATCTCATAACCCGTAAAAGATCTTCACCAACCAAACTATGCTTCTTATTTTCCCCCTCTAACCCCTCTAATGAAGAACAATATTTCTTCATTTTTTTTACGAAATCCAAACCATCCTAGTAACTTGCATTGACTGGCTCTCACTTGGAAAAGGACCACAATTTAATACAGTAACAAGGCAAAATTCCTTCATTCCAAAGCGAATAGGTTTGTTGCGAATAAAAAAATCATATTTTATTTTCTTTCTTTGTCTTAAATTCCCTTAGCAACAAATAATGGCACAAAAAGCGGTGAAAGCAATTCTTCCAGCATTCAACATTTATGTCAAAAAATTGATCTAGACAGGCTTTACGTAAAAAAGAAAGTGCAACACTGGGCTCCATCCAAATAATAGAATTGTTCAAACTCTCTATAGCATCACTCATCCTACACCCAACTGTCACTCTACTCGAAAAACAACTAGTTTAATCTTGAACTGTTTTAAAATTGTATCTCAACTTCACAGGTGCAGGTGGATCATCATGCAAGTTTTTCTACATATTCAATTGCATATTAGCAAAAAAATTTAATTAGTTACAGTAAAAACTTTTAAACAGTTAATTAGATAAAACTTTAAACTAGTTATATAAGAGATATTATACCAAAACATAAGAGATCATTAACTTTAAACACAAGAGATATTAGAATAAACATAAGAGATCATATGTAAACTTTAAACTAGTTATATAAGAGATTTTACAACACTTTAAACTAGTTATAGTAAAAACTTTAAAATAGCAAATTAGCGAAAACTTTAAACTAGTTATATAAGAGATATTACGGCAAAACATAAGAGATCTAAACTAGTTATATAAGAGATCTTACAGCAAAACATAAGATATTTGTAACTTTAAACACAAGAGATATTAGGTTAAACATAAAAGATCATACATAAACTTTAAACTAGTTATATAAAAGATCTTACAACACTTTTAACTAGTACAATAAATTAGCAAAAATCCTAAACTAGTTATATAAGAGATCTTACAACAAAACATAAGAGATCTAAACTAGTTATATAAGAGATCTAAAGTTTATATATGTTTCTTATGTTTATTCTAATATTTCTTGTGTTTAAAGTTAATGATCTCTTATGTTTTGCTGTAAGATCTCTCATATAACTAGTTTAGATCTCTTCTAACTTCCCTTTCAACTTGATCACTTGAGCTTGAAGGTCACTACATTGGGCCCCCACGCCCTTGCTGACCTCTAACTCCTCTTCCTTGCTCCTCAAAGTCCCCTCGAGGACACTACACTTCTCGATGGCCCACACCAGCTCATCATCCTTTTCTTTCAACTCGTCCCGAAAGGCTTGCATGTCGTCAACCACACGAAACCCCTACAGAGATCTCGATACTTGCCACGATACTCAAAGTACTTATTCTTCAACTTCACGAAGATGTCTTTACGCCTCTTCTCCCTCCGGGCGGTCTTGACCTCCAAGATCATCGTCTGCAATCATAAAGAGGAAAGAGAAGAAAGAAGTCAGAACTTAAGACGCCCTGAAAAACAAAAATAAAAAAGAGGTTGAAACACAAACACTCACTCTTCGATAAAGCACAATTGTTTATCTCTTTGAGGGTCTTACCCTCTATTTCGGAATAGAAAGGGCCGAGGGTTTTGGGACTTCCTCGGTGTTCACCAATAAGTCACGATCCATGGAAATCGCGATAGTCCTCGTAGACCCCTCCAACCTTACCTCAAGCAGGGTAATCCCCTCTTCCATCATCTTCAGGTCCTCCACATCAACATCGGAACCCGATTCATTGCTCTCCTCAACAATGCTTTTGCCTCTCTCATTGGTCGGCAAGGAGATATTTGCAACTGTTTGAGAAGTCGATGCCTCCTCTCGCCACGAGTGTCAAGAACATCAGCAGCCATCCCTTCAGTTTCCATCAACGTAGAAGGGAGAGACACATCCACATCGTCTCTCATTGACCTCGAAACCTCGAGACTCGGCTCAATATCATCTCCCACAAGAATAGTCGCTGTTTCACGCAATGAAAAGTCCCTTCCCGCCGCATCAACGGCCCCGGTGACTCAATCGCCAACATCCACAGACCTCCTCTTTCGAGGCAGGAGATCTCCATCACTAGACAAAGGTTCATCGTCCTCGTCGATGAGAGAATATAGAGGAGAAGCTGAAGTCTCCACGGCTGAAGCAGGAACAAATTCGGACACGGTGATAGAGGGAACTGGAACGAAGATAGGATCAATCGCAGTCAAAACAGGGGCAGAAACTAAGGGCGTAGTAGCCTTCCTCTTCCGGAACGAGGGCGCGGGAGCTCTCGACTTCCTCGTAGACCCCCGGGCCAAAGCTAGAGAAAAACAGGAAAAGGGAAAATCAGCGAAGGAAAACGAGCAAAGAAATCAAGACGCTGATGGTGAAAAGGAAATTACCAGTCGAAGGGAGAGCAGGCCCAAATTTTTTGAAAAAACTTGCCATTCATGAATCCCGACAATGTGAGGGAGTATCCGCTCGACCCAGTCAGAAATATGAGCATCCAAAGTAGGAGGCGGAGTCTTGGCTATAAATAAAGAAGAAGAGAAGTCAAAATTTAGGATCGAACACGGGAGAGAAACCAAAGTACTTACGAGTATAATTCCAAGCCTTAAGAAAGCCGCTGACATTGGCCACAACGTCCTCTGTTCTGACAAAAAAGAAGTTAAACCAGAATTGACGACTGGCCTTGTCATCCATCTTCACCACCAAGCATTTACCCCCTCGGTGGCGAAGCTTCAACATCTTTCCTCTATAAAAGCTGTGAGCGAATAGATGAATTAAGTGTCGCAGTGTCAGTTCGACCACGGCCAACTCATCAAACTTAGTAAGCATCTTTATAGCTTTATAAACGTACGCGAGAGCTGAGCAGGACAAACGCCGTAGTGACGAACGAACTCTTCCAGCAGCGGAAGGAGGGGAAACAAATAGCTGACTTGGAAGGGGTAGGCGTAGAGGGCGCAATACTCAGGACGGTAGACCTGTACCGTATCCCCCTCGGTGGGATCAATTCGATATGATTGGGAAGGCCGAATTTAGCCTTAAGATCCTCCAATTCCTTCACTGTCATCACTGATCAAAAATCTCCAGGTGCGACCTCTGATGATTTGGTGAAATCGGATCTGAAATCAGGGTTGCCTGGCTCCTCCACTGAGGGGAAGGTTTCCTCCTCAATAGTGACAGGAACGCTCTCCCCATGAGAGGGGAACACCATTGTCAAGGGAGCAACACGACTCCCCTCTCCCGCCTCAGAAGGTACGTTAGACATGATTCAACGTAAGGAAGGAGAATAACAAACGAGAGGGAATGAAGAACAATGTATGTCGCTGAAACATAGAAGAAAAATTTGGAGAAGAAGAGAGCAAGAGAAAGGTATGGGATTTTGAAGCATTAGAATATCTAGAACTCCAAAATTGTGTTCAAAGACCTCTATTTATATAGGTTATGGCACCAAAACCGAAAATGGCTCATCATGCTTGGCACCGAAACCGAGGCGGCAGGTCTCATCAAAGGTCACACACGAAATAAAATGACACATCGGGAATATGCGTCATAATGACGCATGACATCATGACGCCATCCTAACTCGTAGACAGCCTAACTCCAGCCAATCGCCCGGGAAATTCGAAGCATTTGAAGTATGCGGCCCACAGAGGGTCACGTTACCTGCTCGCCGCAACAACCACGGCCTACGTAGTCCGCTTGATTAGCTCGACCGCCAACAACAGGATCCATTCATCGAACCCGTCCGCGAAGCCAGCCTCAATAAGTGGAGGGACTAACTGTATGTGTCAAAATATGTCTCTAGAATACAAGTCAAAACGATATCGGTAAAGCATCTCAAGGTCATCATGGGTCGAAGTGATAAAATCAATAATGAAGGCTGAAGTCGAAGAGGGAACAAAGATCGAAGCCGAGGAGTTGTCAATAATGGATGCCAAGGTCGCATTCTCTTGACAGAGTTATAACGGTTAGCTTTAAGATAGGACCTGATGGAGAATATTCTAATGAATATTCTCTGTACTTGTACTATCAGAACTTCTAGAAATATGTTCTCTATAAAAATAAAGAGACATGATAGGGGACATATGACATTCATTTGTAAAATACACTTTAAAAGAGAGAATCAGATTTTATTTCAAGCATACAAAAACAACCTTCACACTAATATTCTTGTCCACACTTTTCCACTGGATCCGAGAATAGCTCAGATATTCAAAGGCTCATCCATCACATATTATTGTCAGAAAGAACATTCACTAATTCCATCCTTTTTTGGATGACTCATTCATTCTATTTACATAAGTGCGTATTGCTGTTCATCACTATTTAACTTCATTATTTCCTTTGACTTTTTAAATGTTGATTGTGTGTCGCCGTTGCTATTGAAGAATATATACATATTGTTTATTGCACTTGCGAGAATTTCATCTTTGGGATTTATTGTTAACTAAGATTAGCCCTCATTTGTATAAATTTAATTAGTTGAACCAAGATTTATATTTTTTGGTCAAACATATATGTCTTATGAATGCGCCTCATTGTTGCCATTATTTCCTTGCCTAACTTTATTTAGTTTTAGAATTGCTACGACTTTATTAGTTAATTATAGAGGTTGTATGTCTAGTTTTAAGTGGATATTTATTCAGTTAAACATTCGATTCAATACGATCAACACTCTGTCCGTCCAAAATTATTTGACACTGTTTGCTTATTGATGTCAAGTGTCAATTTGACCAAAATTTGAAGTTAAATTGTTATTGAATATTTTAATTCTTGCATCCTTTCCATAAAACGACAAGCACTTATTGAAATCTTCTTTGATACAATGGTGTGTACTTAATGTCATGGCTTGACTCCTTGGTGTCAGCGGCAAACAAAATAACTCGTACAATGCTTGCAGTCTCACCTAATTACAAATCAACCTTCTCTTATATGATGTTTCATTGCACGACCATGTGCTCATGGTGAAGCTGCCGCCGAGATTTTAACTTCAATTATGTCGCCCCTTTCATGTTAAGGCTTCAACTTTAATTAATTACATAGAAATACTCTTGTAGCTCATTTCATATGTTGTGTCTTGTCTATGGCACACAAGGGATAGTCAAGGATATGCTTATCCCTTACCTGGCATTGACTATTGCTCTCGCGCTCACTACTCCGATGCCAAGCTTGATATTTGCCTTGTGCATGTCATAGTGCGCGTTACTTATACTTCGCGGGAGTAAGGCAACTGTTAAACTTTATATCATCTTGCGCATCTTTCATATGATGCCCACAAGTGTCTTGTGACATTACCTCGCAAAACATGCTTTCGCTCCACACAATGTAGCACCCAACATTAGGTCAAAGGGCCCTTGCTTGATATGCCAATATCCAAGCCATGCTCAAAGTAAGGCATGAGGTTTCTCAAATTCCTTTAAGAAATAGCATAAAAGTGGCTATTCATAAGAAAATAAAGCTGATTTAATTATAATCCTTCTATTTCTTGAAGCAGGAAAATGCCAAAAAATCGAAAAAAGGAAAAAAAAAAAGCCAAAAAGAGAGGAAACGGCATCCAATTGCCTTTGGAAACCCTATATATAATGCACAAGCAAGAAGTGAAACGGAAATTGAAGAAACAAAGTCATGGATTACTCCGCTCAATACCAGTACCAACAGCCGGGGGTTTCTCAATCTACCGATCCTTCTCAAATCCAAGCATATGCATATGATCAATCAACATATGGTCAATACCAACGGGGAGCATCTCAATCTGCAGACCCTTCTCAATTCCAACAAGCATATGATCAATCAACAACACAAGCTTCTTACTATGCATCATATCAATACAATCAAGATAACAATCAACAACAATACCAATACTCCTATTATCCTCAACAAGACTATTATTCAAATGCTGCCTATCAACAACAACTGCCTGAACCCGAACCCGAACCCACGTCAATTCACCCACCTGGGGTTCCAATTCCACCACCATCTTCTTCCGATCCTTATGCCTCCATACAGCAGCAGCAGCAGCAGCAACCCCAACCGCAGTATTCGTATTATCCTCAACAACAGCTACAAGGAATTAACTACGGCGAGGTCGCTACTGTGTCAATGCCCATTGTGTCCCGCACACCTGCGGTATGAATTTTCTTTGAATGCAGTCTGAGTATATTTGATTTTAGGTTTTTCTTATTTTGATTGGTAAACTTTCAATCTTAAGTATAGTAAAAAAATAGCCGGAGTAAGTGTAAGACCTGCACACACACTACCCTCCTCAGACCCCACTTGTGGGATTCCACTGGGTTGTTGTTGTAGCCAAAAAAAAGGTATAAGATTGTGCTTGATATGTAGAAAAGCTGATTACAATTATATATGAGTCATGTTGCTAGTCCAGTGGTACTTAAAAAATCTAGCATTTTATCAACTTTACAAGATTCAAATGATGCCAAAACGATAATATTATTGCGGGGTTGCTTATAGTTTTGCTGCTTTTACTAGACATTGACATTGTTAGATCAAATATCAATTAATCAGGCTAGGATAAAAGGGTGTTAAGTGTTAATTGTGAAAATTGTTTCTTTTGTTGCTTCCTATATGCAAAGAGCCTCTGGAGTTAATTGTACGTATTGTCATTTTCAGAGCATGAATTTTCGTTTTAAAATGACTTCATTTTGCTGGAGCTCAAACGCAATACTTTTTGGTCCTGAAATTGGTTTCGAATGTTCATATTTCAAATTAGGAGGTTATGTCACTGCTAGTTATGTAACAGTTTCAGTTTTGGTTTCATTTGAGTCATTACAAAGTCAGCATAAGGTAATTCTCTTATGCCCCGTTTAGAATTTACGTTATAGAAAATGTTATTCAAAAAAATTGGATTTGTTCGAACAAGATAAGGCTAAACAAAACCTTGCAGACAGTTGAGTGATGTTACTGATCAATAATTTTTTTCTTGCCAAAATTTCAAATGAAATCACTGCTAATTGAACAAAAAGATTTAATCCCTAGAATTCAAGAAAGAAATTTGAAATAATCACTTATGAGAATGGGAACCTAAAGATTTATTGCAAATACATAAATTTTCACGCACCACTGATGACGCTTAAATTACTAATTTTTAAAGTGTTCTTAGCGAATTTGAGGACTATATCGATGAAAGCATTGGCGGCATCATTAACTGGTAAAATTCTCCTTTTCAGTTGGTATGATTGGTTGTCTTTCGAGTTCATTTCTCACCATTAATGTCAAACCCATAGAAGATCTCTAGTACTATGTACGGTACAAGTACTCTTGTGGCCGTCATTGTCTAATGTCTATGCACTTGAAAATTCATTTCGTGACTAAGAATCCATCGAAGTGTAATTGATTGAAGGACTAAAGTTTGTAAGTGATTTATAAGAGGTTGTTGCCTTTATCTCATCATGCAGTTGAGTCAAGAAAGTCAACTAATACCTTAAACTCCATGACAACATAGAATTGTTTTACATGAATTAGTACGGAGGGAGCACCTTAACATTGTCTTAAATTTGATACGTCGTTTTTTTTTTTTGCAATTTCCACATTGTCTAATTATTGTTCGCTTATATCTCGATCACACTCTGATGTAATAGCTCATCAGGCCTGTTCTCTTTCATTTATATGAATAGTCAACTTGATTGATTAATTTGGGATGATCGGAGTAGTTTACTTGTTGAAATTGTAGCTCTTTTATTTGTATCAAAAAGACAGGGAACGAAGGACAGTAAATCTATATGTGAATTTTCCTCTGTAACAAAGTAAACTTCGTTTTGTTATTACTTTTTTTTGTAAAACACAAGCTATACTATGATTCTCTAAGCATTTTTCCCTGCAAGTTTTGCTTAGACCTTCATAGCACTAGCTATTTGGTTACAAATGAAAACACTCTGATTATTTAACTGAACTGCTTGAGCTTGGTATATTTGAAATTGATAACAAGGCTAAGCTTCCTGCCAGAAGAAGCGGAGTGTGAGCAGGTCTGCTATGACTTTCTGCTCAGCTAATTATACAAGATCTCTATTGTACTTCGCCTGCTTTATGCCAGCTTTGTTTAGGAAATGGGTAAGATCATCTCTTGATTGAGAAACAACAGTTTCCTGTCAAAGACTGTATAAACCAGCATCTTTAAAGGATATAATTAGCTGAGCAAACAGCCTGGTCACACTCACCTTCTTTGTAAAAACAAGGTGACCTTGAGCTTCAACTACATATCTTGGAATTAGCTCAAGGTTGCATTCGAGCTCAAACCAGCTTACGGATTGTTACAGTGTCAATCAAACCAAGCTCGAACAGCCTGTTATGATGGCTCAATTTAACATGGATAGCTATCTTTCTACTTAAAGTTGCTTTTCTCCTTTGCAGAACTGCTTAGTCACAAGAATCTGGATCCCCTGAAGATTTTGCTGGTGTTTGATATGGTACAAGATCTCTCTAATTCGAGAGAAGTACACACCTTCTTTTATTCCTTTGATATTTCCTCCTCCCCAACTCACAATTTTGTTGGGTGCTTTGTGTGTTTTTGGGTGATTTTCACCTCTAGTTAGATCACTCCTGAACGAGTAAGAGGAGATTTCATTAGGTTAGCCCCTGGATCTTAAAACGTTTAAACCATAATAAAATACCTAAAATCAAGCACTCTCATAATTTTCATTGCCACCTTCAAATCCATGACAATGAGAAGTTTTAATAACCCTTTTTTTTTGGTTAAACAGATGCATTAATTGAAAGAAAACTAAGAAGCGTTATTACAAATAGGAACTGAACGTAAAGTTTTGATAACCCTGAACAGTTGATAAAGTACTTTTGGCTTTTCGGTGCAACATACAAGATGTGAAGGATGAAGACAATAACTTAAAGCTCATTAACTCGCTATAGAAAACGGGGATTTTTGTACAGATGAGGTCCCTTCTTTTTGTTTTTTATAGGAGGATCAACCTATGTAATTGACAACCACCACCTTTTTTTGGTTGTTTGTATTAATAATAAAATCCTTACTTACCATTTAAAAAAAAATGTATATCAAACTAATGAACCCTAACTGTATCTATGTTTTTGAAAAGTTGATGCAGCATTTCATAGACAGTTTTCATCTATTTTAAAATTTAATAGGCCACAATTCCCTCCAATATAATAATTTTCCACTAGTCAAATGTGACCATCTAGTTTAACAGATCACTTTCTCCTTCCGAAATTGATTGTCGACTGCTCAAAATTTTCTTTCAACTGGTCCCAAGTTCCCAAAGTGAAAGGTAAGTTCTATAGAATAATTATAAGAAACAATGTTATATGGGAGTGAATGTTGGCTGCTAAATTCTAACACAGAGTGATCCAGAGATGTGGGTGCTAAGATTGATGTGTGGTCATACAAGATTAGTAAGATTAAAAATGTCCATATTCAGCAGAAGGTGCAAGTATCAGACACTAGGATAAAATAAGAGAAGGTCTCTTGAGATGAGCTGGTCGTGTCCTATGTTGACCTTCAGATAAATCGGTAGTAGGTGCGAAACCATGGTTAATAAAGGTGTTTACCATTGCAACTATCCGGTTCAATTCTATCAGTAACATCTTTATCTAATCATTCCATTTTCTTGAAATAATGAGCCTAGATATCTAAGTTTGTATTTTGGCACCGCCATCCGGTCTAATCTCACTTCAACTTTGCTCTTCTCATGCTGACTAAACTTGCGGTGTATGTATTCGGTCTTACTTCTACTTATCCTAAAATCCTTACTCTCTAAAGTGTTTCTCCATAGTTCAGCTTTTGGTCGACACCCTTGCTGGTTTTGTCAGTTTATTAGCATACGTGTTGATTAGTCTGGTGGGGAAAATATGTCAACTATTTTTAAGCTCTTAAGAGATTGCCATTTGATATGTTTGTAAACGTATTCTTTTTGGGTCTTTTATCGTTTGCGATATGGAGTTAGATATTGTACTTCCACATTCCGTTCACAGAGCGGAAGATTTTTTGGGGTGAAATTTAAAAGATTATTCTGATAAAGAGTTGCTTCTCGGTGCCTTAAGTTTTCAATGGATGCTAGTGATGGCTGCTGGAATATGATATGCATATTATATATTAGAGGAATAAGAAAATGGAAGAGAATGTTGTTCTCCATCCTTTACCATGGTGAAATTATCTTGCAATTGCTGGAGATGGCTAGCATTTGGGATCTGGTTTCTGTTTTCTGCTTCCCTTAGCCTTTTAACTTTCTCATTAGTGATTAGAAACACTTATGGCTATGTTAAATTCCTTAACTGCAAGTTAGTCCATCATTATCTCTGGATCAGTATTTCATTTTTGTTCATTTTTTTTTCTGGGGGGCTGGGAAAAAGAAGATGCATGCACAAGCTCATATATTATCAAGGGTCTCTTTGCTTATGCACAACACTATGTCAAGCGTGTAACATCTAGAAATGGTATCTCTGCGGTTGGTCTCATGATCGGGTCAGACAAAACTTTGTTTATAATTCCAATGAATTTATACTTTCCATTATTATGGACTTCTTTTTCTGTTCCAGTAATCCACTTGTATTAATTGGTTTTACATCATGGCAGGGCTTGCCTTCTGAGATACTGATTCCATTTATTTATTTTGTCAATTTCTCTACCATTCCTTCAAACAGCTCTTCTTGGTTACTGCATGTCTTCTGCTGCTCATATAATATCATGTTTTCCAATTTGCTTTCGTCTAATTTTGGTGTTTTCTTATTTGAGATGATGAAACTGGTTCTTTTGGTGTATAATGACTGTTTTAACTTACAATCGGCATTGAGCTCTCCATCTGATCCATTGATGTGAAGATATCAAATCTTTGAACATTATTTGTATTCTGCAGATTGTACAATCTCCATATAGAGGTAGAGGTAAAAGGGGTGGCAGATCACATAGAGGAGGTGCCCATGGCCATCTTGGTGGTGAGCAGCTACAACCTAGCTATGACCAACCAAATTCTTTTCAAGGAGCATCACAGATCCAAGGAGGCCCATCCCAAGTTAAACCTTCATCATCTGCATCTGGTAATTCAGGTTCTGTTCAGCCACCTCCACGTATGGCTTGGTGCGAACTCTGTAGGGTTGAATGCAACACGCCTGAAGTTCTTGAACAACATAAGAATGGAAAGAAACATAAAAAGAACCTAAAAGCCAATGGAGGGCAAGGTCACCATACAGCAAATTTCGACTTTAAGCCAAATGTTTATTACCAGCCTGAAGTTGGAGGGGCTGGGCAGCTGCCACAGGGGCATTTGCCTTCTGAGGTAGTAACTGGAAACAGACAGTCGCAGCCCCAAGAGAATTTTCCGTCTCATGCTGTTATAGAAGATAGTAGTATAACAGGGAAGCAAAAGGTTGAAGAGGCAGCTCCGGTGGAAGAATTAGCAAGAGATTTGGGGATGGATCGTGTTCAAGGTGAAGGGCGTGGACTCAAGCGCATTCTAAGAGGTGGGCGAGGCGGTAAATTGATGAAATTGCATAATGGCTCAAGAAAACCTGTTGTGCCTCCTAAGCCCAAAAAAATGGTTCCTTTAATATGTGAACTCTGTAATGTGACGTGTGAATCAGTAGTTGTTTTCCAAAGCCATCTGGCAGGAAAGAAACACCTTTCAAATGTGAAGGACTTCCAAGGCCAACAAGCAATGGTTGGCCAAGCTGCTCTCCAAGCACTATATCCTGCTTTGCAGGCTCTTTACCCCGCACTTCAGGCACTATACCAACCTAATACTGGTGCATCAACTTCCACGGCTCCTCAAGGTCATCAGCCCAACCTTCTTGAAATACTGGGGATGTTGACTCAACAAGCCCTTTCTGCTATACCTCAAGATCAAATATTAGGTATTGGAATAGCGGCCACTTCGGCATTGCCTCCATCTTCAGATTTAGAGGCTCAAGACCACCAAGGTTCCATATTACAAGGTTCAGTATCAGAAGAGACGAGAGAGAATGTTGCTGCGGAGGATGGAAGAAATTGTGACCTTTCTGTTTTACAGAACTCTGGGTCTAAACCAGAAGAGAACACTGATATCAAACATGAGAATGTGAACTTACAATTTGATACAAAAAGTAATGTCGGTTGAAGAACCATTAAGGAATGCTGCTAGCTAGACTGTGCCTTCTACACCAGGAGAAGTGGTTGCATCTGTTTCAGTTTCAAATAGTGAAGTAGTGTGATCAGATTGCACTGCCCATTCTAGTTTAGATGTGAAATTGGTTGACCAGAGTCGTTAATTCTTCAATGAACTAATGAAGGCGCGCAAGACTGCAAGAGAGCTTAATAGATGTAGTTTAAGTTTCTCTTTTGGCGAAAGTGGACAACGTTGTGAAACAAATAAGAAATACTGCTTTTTGTGAGGCAGAAGGAGTATCCTAGAATAATATAGTTGAAGCGGTGTTGTTCATTCCTTTTCCTGACTCTTGCCATAAATGAAGATCTAAAAACATTCTGAACCTTTTCAGCCAACCATTACATTTCGTATGATGGCGTTGGATTTATAACTAGAGCGTGAAGTCTTGCATTTCTTGTTTTGCAATTGATTTTGGGATGTTGATTTATAGTTTCACGTCATCAGGATCTGCATTCTTTAGAAGTCACTTGCACTTTCTCCCAGTTCATCCTTTATCAAATAACACAACTTTCATGTTGAGAAGGTAACACTTGCTTGCTATGCATGACTACTTTGTCAAATGCCAGTTACTCTTTTTTCTTTTCTTTTTCTTTTCTTATAACCATGGTGTTGCACATATATGAATAACTCTATCCACCAATGCTCAGGGTTGGGAAAAAATCAGCAAGCGTTTGTTTTTTTGTTTCTGCCGACTGCCGGGATTTGAATCTTGATCTCCTATAGTTTTCACATACTTCATTAACGATATGTCATATCCGTGAGTGCAACTCCTCTTTTTTTTTCATTGATTCATTGCAGCTGCTATAGTGAAACAAGAAGCATCTCATATTGAAACATACATTGTAGGAATGTGATCAAACTACAGCAAAACCGTAGGACAATCTAACATGGTTTCTGACTTCTGAGACGTGCAAATCCTGTCAGGGAAATCCGATTACCAGTTCTGTAAGGTAACACTCATCAGATTGACAATATTCTGGATCAAAGATTTTGGGATTAGGCCAATGGACCAACTCTAGGACATAGAGAAGCTATAATACATTCAAGAATAAAAGCCAGAAGTATCGAGTCATTGGAGGTATCTTAGGAACTAAAGCAATAAAGTACTCTTCCATCTAGTTGATAGAATGGACGTAGAAGATGTTATACGAAAAGCTGGTCAAGTTTTTGTCATTGATCATTTGATTCCAAAATTTTTTTTATCGGCCATTAAATTTAAGACGCTCAAATTTGGTAGGTCAATACTCATACATATTGCATCGGTTGTGAGGTAAGAACAATATTTGTGAATATTGAACTTAAGTATTTCTCTAAGGATTCCTGAAGTTTTTCTATGCAATTGCGGGTCTATTATTAGCTCTTATGTGCGATGCACAACTTTTCGGAATGTAGATAATCTGTATTTCTCAATGGAGATTTCAAAGACAAAATTATTGCATATTCTACGAATAAACTTAAGTATTTTAAAATACTATTGGAATATTGAAAAACTTGTTTGATGAGTATTTCAAATAAAATAAATAATTTTCTACCATTAATCGTCAACTTTTTTTTTCAAATAGAATTTATATATAAATACAATTTAAATTCAAATACTATCCGAACGTTAACTTCAAATATTCATTTTTTCTTCAATCTCAGGCAAGTATTTTCCAAACACTTATAAATGCCTAGCTGTTACATGTTATCCCCTCAATCACAATTTTATTATATTCCTTTTAGTTTCCAATGTTCTACGATATTTATCATGTACTACAAATATTATATCCTACATAATCTCGCCTTTCTATAAGCTGGATTTCTTTTATAATTTCAATAACGTAAAATAATACTGGAATGAATTTACTATATTTTTTTGACTTTTTCCCACCTAAGGGATGACTAAGTGATTTGGTCATAAGAGTAACAACCTCAAGATTTTGAGTTTGAATGTTAACTTTAACACAGTGTAAACTAATACTATATTTCTTTGGATTGGTAAATTACTTAGTGGACTATAGTAGGCTACCTATTAATAAAATGAGAAAGTACAAGTTGGTCTAGCCATCAATGTCAAAAAAAAAATTCAACTATCATTCATTAATTTTTCATTTAAATTATGTTTTATCTTCACGTAATTAAGAAAAATAAATTTTAAAGAATTTTCTTCGTTTTGCTATAACAAATATTATAGTATTTGAAAATACTAGTTTAGTTACTTAAACCTTTGTATTCGAAATATTGGAATTATTTAGAAAAAATTAAAAGTATTTCAAGTGAAATAATATGTTTTAGTTAAAATCCTTAACTTCTTGTCAAGTTAAATAGTTTGTTTAAAATTTCAATAAAAAAGAAAAGAAAAGCCAGCAAATAAGGAAAAATCTCTTACAGGAACCGCAATTGTTTCGGCTCTGGTCGTCGTCTTCCTCTCTCTCTCTCTCTCTCCATGATCACCGCTGCAACTACTACTGCAACCACCTGAGAGAAACTTCACAGAAAAACTCATCTTTTTAAAATAATGATGCACAAATCGAACTATAATTTCCCCTTTCCTCAAAAATCCATCAACAGTTCAAAACAGCAGCTAATTGATTCCCTCACATCCCACATTTCTCTCTACAATTCACAAACCCCTCCATCTCCAAATCATAACCCTAACCCTAGATCCTCTATCCTCAAATGGTTCTCTTCCCTTTCAATTCCTCAACGGCAAGCTCATCTCACAATCGTTCACTCCAATTTCCTCCAAGTCCTTCTTCAAATGCTTACTAAGCTCCATTCCAACGGTCACGGTTCCTTCATCATCCTCCCCGATATGCCCTCCTCCGACGGCTGTGATCTTCCGAGCATTTGCTTCCGCAAGTCTCACGGGTTATTATCTCGAGTTGCTGAGTCGAACGAGTCAGAACGGCGAGTTCGTCACTCGGTTCGGCTCTTCAGCTCGAAAGAAGGGGAAAATGGGGTTTCGGGTTTATTGGATTTTGTTGATTCTTTGACTGTAATTGAGGAATTTGTGGAGAATGTGGATGGTTTTGCGAATACAATGGATGGCGTTACAAATGGGATGTTTTTGAGGGGGGAAGAAAGTGGTGGGTTGAGCTCAGAATGGGTGGAATTGGGGTGGTTGAAAGCCAAAGGGTATTATAGTATCGAGGCTTTCGTGGCAAATAGGTTGGAGGTGGCATTACGATTGGCATGGTTGAATCATAATAATAATAATGGGAAGAAGAGAGGTGTGAAATTGAAAGATAAGGTGAATGCTGTAGGTATAGGAGCCAATGCGTTTTGGAGGAAGAAAGGGTGTGTAGATTGGTGGGGAAAGTTGGATGAGACAATGAGGGTGAAGATTTTTCGTCTCGGCTTAGGGAAGGCTACAAAATCACTGGTACTACTTTTATGTTGAGCCTTTATTTTTCGCCTAGCAATTTGGTCTTTGTTTGTTCTTTGGTGCTACATTGCTGTATTCAATGTGCTACGAGTTCATTTAGTGAAATTACGATTTTGTTTGAATTTGTATATGTGGTGGCATTTCCATTCATGGATGTCAAAAAGCTGAATTTTCCTCTCTAATAGGAAAGAGGTAATGGCATAGAGTTTAGAATAGTATATAGCTTGTTAAATGGAAGTACGTATTTCAGAGTCTGCAAGAATCTATCTGAACAGTAAGTAGGCTGAGATTTGCTAGTGGGCTAAGATCTGTATCAAGAAATAAGCTGAGATGTAAAAAAGAAATTTGAAGTAATGCTGGGTATCCCTCTTTGATTTGGAAAAGCAAAAGAGTATAAAATGGAGGCATCTGTGACCGAAGAATTAACTAAACTATCAAATCATGCAACTTTTAAACCAAGATGCTTCTCTGTATTTCCATAGAATAGAGTAGGGGATTATATATGTCCACATCTAAGCATTAGCTTTGGTTCTTCTTTTTTTCTTTTTCTTGAGAAGGGTTAAACAAAATTACTTTTTTGCTGTGTATTATTTTGCTCGAAAGGACAATTATTTTATATTATCTCAAAGCTGAAGAAGTACAAGGATTTGTTGTACAAGTAGTAGTTGTAGCATCAGTACATGTACGTGCTTCTAAAAAAAGTAGTTCTTAGTTCGTCTGCTCAAGTGTTTTTGAGACAATAAAGGAGGAACTGCAATAACTATTGAACTGCTATATGTCCTTCGTTGCAAGCTGCTTCCATACTTGGCCAGTGCCTCTGTCTACCATATTTTGTTCTCTATAGCCGTGGTATCTCTGGTTCATGTAGCGCTCAGAGTAGGCAAAATGCGTAATATTAGAAAATAATGCATTATAGCTGCAAGTAATTTAACATTACATACCAGTTATATTTGTTTGATTTTGGTTTGATATACTTCCATAAATCATATTTTTTCACAAATGACAACTATTGCATTAATGGTATATCTTTCTAAGTATGTTTCTCATAGCACTCCTATCCTTCCTGACATAGTCAATTAAATGATTGAGATGTTAGCAGTTTAGCTATTTAAGCTTCTGATTGTTGGAAGGGTCGTCTATTCTTCCTGCATAGTTTACAGGTGCTCTTCAGAATTTGACACAGGCTTAAGCTGTCCAATCTCCAATTATGTCTTTCAGATTGCTGATACTTTGAAGGGGGCAAGAGGTGTTTCAGCGGATAAAGCTTGCCTATGCAGTTCGGCGCTATTACAACCTCTGGGTAACACTACGTTGTCTAAACGAAGGAACTTTGTGAATTTCAGAGGGTCAGATGCAGGAGTTCCACAGAACACGTTTCATGCATCAGTGTTTGGAGTTTCATGTTCATTCAACCAGTTACTTGATTGTTTGTTTATGCTTCAGGATGTCTCCACTGTGCTGTTGGCATGTCGGGGTACTGTTGGCGAGTCTCCTGACAGTGGAAAACTATTTTTTAGTTCGTTAGAATCTGTTAATACTCTTTCTGATGGTATATTAAGAAAATTACGGGGGTTTCTCATGATTATTTCTCTTGACTGTACAAAGTATGAGCTGCTAGAGGACGAAAACTTGAATTCCTTACAAAAGCAAAATAAGGAAATACTTGGTGCTTCTAACCGTAAGAAAAAGGGGAAGAACCGTAAAGTGAAAAAATCAAATCCTTTGCAAAAACCTACTACAGGTGTAAGTCCCGTTAAAAATAGTGAGGTACACACTGATCTTGAGGACTTTCCATATAAATTCCTTTTAGCAAGAAAAATTCCTATACCATGTGGTTCTTTACTTTCTTTTAAAAATATATGCAGGATAATGGAGACGCATCAGTGTGTGGTGATAATGTGCATAATAGTTCGTCTACTGGTTTGGTAGATAAATTTCGTGGTGATAATGTACATTGTAGTTTGCCTAGTGGATCGGTCGATAGAGTACAACAGAAGGATCTTGATAATGTGAGTCTGCCATCTTTGGTTGATATGGTTGTAATTGTCTTTCTACTAGGATCAGATGTCCAATTTATGTTATAATTAGTTAGTAACTGACTGTCTGTCTGTTGTCTGCAGGGACATGGTGAAGGACCAGATAGTCAAACTGTTAGAGGTGCTTCAAGGAAGAAAAGGAAAGAAAGAAACAAGACTAGAAACCCTAGCTTGATAACTTCTGGGGAAGATGGTAAATGTCAGAAAAGAAATTCTCAAAAGTCCTTTGTTTCTGTCAACTCCCAAGATGGGGATCCAAGGTCTGATTGTGTCACTGTAGATTCAGTTGTTCAAAGTGGATCAAAAGATTCTTCTGTTGACAATGAGGGACGTGAACTGGAAATAAGCATTCTGAGTCGAAACGGTGGGGATTGTGGTTCTGCTGGTTCTTTTGAAGGTTGCAGGAATCCTTGTTTGACAGTTCATTTGCCCACAGAGGGGGTGATCGGAAATGGAATGGTAGCTGTTGCAGTGGAAACTACCAATAGTGATGGCGATTCTGGTGTTTCTTCTAGAATGCCTTTGATTGAATCTGAGCTCACTCATTCAAACTGCAAGGAGTTTAAAACATTGAATAACAGATCAAATTTACTTGAGAAACAAACTAAAGGTAGTGATTCCAACAAAAAACTTACCTCTTTAAAGGAGCAAGGAAGTGTTGATGTTTATGATACAGGGCCTATGAATTCACCATCTTATGTTTCGTATGAGTGGCCCAGTGTAGCTCCCGTTCATCTTCCATACGGTGATTCACATCTCCCACCTGCTACTGAGAGACTGCACCTTGATGTCAGTCACAACTGGCAAAGTCATTTTCGTCATTCTTTTCTACGCAATGTACGTCATGTGAGAACTTCTTCAATTGAAACAGGGTGCCCTGGAATTATATCTAGACCTTTGTCAATGAGTTTAGATTGGCCCCCAATGGTTCGCAGTATCAATAGACTAGCTCCATCAGTTACGTGCAATTATGATGCTGGGTTTATCTCTAGACGAACTTCTTTCCAGCAGGATATAGCAGCCCAAAGCATTCACTGTAATACGGTTAGTACTGAGGATGAAAGGGTGTATTCTGGTGAGTTTATGGACTTCTCTGATCTTTCAAATTCACATGAAGTGGGTGAAGACCATGATTATCACTGGATGTCTGAAGAAGAGTTAGAGGTACATGCTGTTCCTGGGGTGGACTATAATCAATACTTTGGAGGTGGTGTTATGTACTGGAATCCTTCTGATCATCTCGGTACTAATTTTTCACGTCCTCCCTCTCTTTGCTCGGATGATAGCTCATGGGCGTGCAGGGAAGCAGATATGAACAGGGCAGTTGATGATATGGTTGCCTTCTCTTCTTCTTACAGTACAAATGGTTTGACTTCTCCATCTGCTGCTTCCTTTTGCTCCCCATTCGATCCTTTAGGTTCAGGACATCAGGCTCTTGGTTATGTTATACCAGGAAGTGAGATTACCAGCAAGGTTTTACAGTCCTCATCATCAGCAGATCTAGTGACAATAGAGAATGCTTCAGGATCCTTGTCCAATTTGTCTGCTGATGGTGAAGCAAAGTCTGTGGATTCACTTCCATACCCCATTCTACGACCCATTGTCATTCCCAGTATGTCTAGGGAGAGATCAAGATCAGATTTTAAGCGAAGTCATGATCATAAAAGTCCTTGTGTTCCTCCCAGCAGGAGGGAGCAACCTAGGATCAAGAGACCTCCATCGCCTGTGGTCCTCTGTGTTCCACGTGCCCCTTGTCCGCCTCCTCCTTCTCCAGTTAGTGATTCTAGAAGGCACAGAGGTTTCCCAACTGTTCGGTCTGGTAGCTCCAGCCCCAGGCAATGGGGTGTCAAAGGTTGGTTCCATGATGGAATTAATTTTGAAGAAGCATGTATACGCATGGATGGTAGTGAAGTAGTTTGGCCTGCTTGGAGAAGTAAAAGTCTCTCAGCCCATCAGTTAACCCAACCTCTACCTGGAGCTTTGCTGCAGGATCGCCTCATCGCAATTTCACAGTTAACTCGCGATCAAGAACATGTAAATATACAAATATGAGAATCCAGTTTGCAGTTTCATAACTCCCCTTATTCTCAAGTTTCTGTCTTTCTGGGTGGAAAATATACAAATCCCCTTTGTTTTTCTTTCCAGCCAGATGTTGCATTCCCACTTCAACCTACCGAGATGCTGAACTGTACTGCAAAGAAGGCCTGTCTTTCAATGATCCATAGTTGCCTTCATGACGAAATCGAGAGCTTCTGCAAACAGGTAGAGTCCCAAGAAAGTAGTAACTTTTCCAGTATCACTTCAGTAATTTAACCAGAGTTTCAGGATAAAAAAATTTGGGCAGATAGATATAACGTGATGTTTATTGTTGGTGATCTATGATGATTCTCAAGGTTGCCTCCGAGAATGTGATCAGGAAGCCTTACATTAATTGGGCTGTGAAGCGTGTTGCACGTTCTCTACAAGTATTATGGCCTAGGTCTCGTACAAACATTTTTGGTTCAAATGCTACTGGGTTGTCACTCCCATCAAGTGATGTGGACCTTGTGGTTTGTCTTCCTCCTGTGAGGAATCTGGTAAACATGTCTTAACTAACATGTCTCTTACTTTATATATTGTGGGTAAGGAGAAAAAGAGTTTTGCAGAAAGGAGCATATTATATGCTTTCCTTTTTTCCCGTAGGAACCAATTAAAGAAGCTGGGATCTTGGAGGGGCGAAATGGGATCAAAGAAACATGCCTTCAGGTATCCAGGATTACATGGAATATTCTTCTCTAATAGTTGGCGGAAATGCTGTGTTTGCTTTGAAAGTGATGATCTTTTTGTAACTTAAAGCTTGTCATGCAACATCAACCTTCTTTCTGGTTTAATCAATAAACAATATTTTCCTCATGACCCCTCATACCCCCCC
>MCJB01030277.1:100826-123996 GCA_002018475.1 Nicotiana obtusifolia | reverse complement strand
AAAACCCAAAACCCAAATAAAAAATAAAAATATAAGAGCAACCTTTTCCTGACTTGTACGTGAATTGACAATTGAGACCTGGACTTGTAGAGTGATTTCTTGTACTCAACATTGAAATTTAGCTCCGACTTACTGAGAGATGCCACTATATTTCAAGTACAGTGAATATAGATGGTGTGACTTTTGCATTGCTAAATATAATTTAATTCTAGAGTTCTCTTTGCGGCCAAACTTGTACATAAAACTTGAAACTAGTGAAAAACTAAGTTATTGTGGCACTGGGTATTTGGTACAATTGTTTATGCTATGGTCCTTGTTTTACGCGTGAAGACCTAATTAAATTAATAAAGGTATCCACTTGCTAACAACTCAAGCTTTTGAAATTGATGGGGACACAATTCAATGTTGATATAAGAATTGGCACAGGTCTTAGATATCTCAATGTGGTAGCTGCCCTAAGAAAAATGCGTAATTCATTTTCTGCAAGGGAGAAAAATAAATCTAATTAGGTGCCATTTGTAAGGAATCAAATTCACAAGTTTTTCACTTGTATACTGGAAGCTTTTCCAGACAAATAAAATGAGTCAGTCAACTATACCTCATTTTTAAATCAACTAGCTACAAAAAGTTGCTCCATCTGTCCCATTTTATGTGAAGGTGTCTGACTAGGTACAAAGTTTAAGAAATTAAAGAAGACTTTTCACTTGTAAACTAAATATATGCAAAGTACCAGAATTATCCTTTTAAATGTGTGGTGGTGAAAGTACCACATGTCTTTTTATTTTCTATCTCCTCTTAAAAGAATGAACCTTATATCAAGTGAGTCCTAGCAAGTAATTAAGGGTAATATCGGGATGCAGAGATTAAATAGTTTCCACAAGGGGAAATATGTCATTCTTTTTGGAACAGACAAAAGGAAAGTGTGTCAATAAGACGGGATGGAGGGAGTATTGTTTTATTAAAAAAAAGAACTACATAAGAAAATTGTATTTGTTTCACCCTTGGTTGTCCAATTTGATACAAATATAGCTTATGTTAAATGAAGCTCCTGGTTGCTGACATAGAGAACTTTGCAGCATGCAGCTAGATATCTGGCTAACCAGGAGTGGGTAAAAAATGATTCTCTGAAGATCGTGGAAAATACTGCTGTAATGTCTCTGCAATCCAAATTCGTTTCCCTCTGGGTTCTCATCAGCTTAGTTTTTTTCCTTTATGTTAGCCATGACACCTTTTGCCTTCTTTGACCTCCTTAGTCATGTTATTCCATGCTATGTTGCTTCCATTTTTCTACAGATACCAATTATAATGCTTGTGGTAGAAGTTCCACATGATCTCATTTTGTCATCTCTATCAAATTTACAAACACCAAAAGCAGAACCAACTCAGTTGACTGTAGAAGAAGGCAATGCAGTATTTCAGGCTGATTCGACTTGTTCAGAGTCCTCATCTTCACCACAGTGGTCCAAGATGAATGAATGTAGAAAGGATGTAAAAGCAGTGAGACTTGATATTAGTTTCAAATCGCCTTCACATACAGGATTACAGACCACTGAGCTGGTAAGTCTTGAAGAGATGGCATCTGAGTACTTGTGGGATCAAATTCAGAACTATATTCTCTTAATCTTCATCACTTTGATATTTTGTTATCTCGAGCCTGTCAGCCGGTTATGATGTTGATTTATCTTATCACGTTTTCCCTCTGTCGATGATAGGTAAAAGAGCTCACTGAACAGTTTCCTGCTGCCACACCTCTTGCTTTGGTGCTAAAACAGTTCCTTGCAGATCGCAGCCTTGACCAGTCATATTCAGGCGGTTTAAGCTCATATTGTCTAGTAAGCTTTTCTATCATCAATATTTCCTAGAGAATTCAGTTTAAGTTTGAAAGGAAGTATTCTGTTTAAAGTGAAGGAAGCAATGATTATTTTAACTTACCTAAAAGTGTTTCGCTTATGTACTTGTGACCTCCCTTCATATTCAAGCGCTCTTCTGTTGGTTATGCTTAAATACATCACTCCTCCACAGTCCACTCTGCTCTCTCTTCTTGTTTCAACCCAGACCAAGCAAAGGATGGAGGTTGGCCGGCTACTTTTATGTTTGCTTGGAATGAGAGGAAGGAAGAGAAGGAAAGGGACAGCTTATAGAGTTTTCTCTCTTGCTTTGCTGCTGTAACAATTAGGGGATTAAAATAAGAGAGTATTGTTTTCTTCTTTGCGCAAAACTTAAATCAGTGACAATGAAAAATCAAACTATTTGCCTTTCCATTCTTGTTTTCAACCCAAACCAAGCATAAAAGAAGATAATTCTACTTAACTTTCTCCTCTATTTTCACTACCATTTTCCCTTGTTTCTATTCCTTTTCCTATTTTCCCAGCATACGGTAAATTTCTGCTCACATTGATTCATTCTAATAGTGAGATCGTTCAAGGAATGTCCTTACCTTGATTTTACATGTAATGTCCTCACGATCCAATTATAAATTTGGGATGGAAATTGTGATGTTATCCATTTAGAGATAAGTGACTTTTGCTAACTTCCAGTTTGATGAAGTTCTGAATTATGTTGAACAAAGTACTGAATGGAGTTACCCTAGAGTTCCCCATCTTGATTCATTATTTTTCGGTTGTTGAATGATGTCACATTGGGTATGAGTTCCTCCTTTTCAATTCTTTAGCAGTCTGTCGCGGAAGACCAGAACAAGTAGGCATCAAGTAAAAGCTGGGTCCTTCATTCAGGCTGGAGAAAACTTTTTACTTCTTTGACTTGACTACCATTTGAGCCTCCAAGAACCTTATAATTATGTGGCAAAAAGTGGAAACTAGATAGAGGTCTCCAAGTCTAATACAAGTTCGAGCAGAAATTTTGTGGTTTGTTGGGAAGTGGAAATATCTGGAATGTGGCCATTATCTATTAAAACTTTTTTTTTAAAAAACTTTTCACACATTCGTTTCAAGCAAAAGTGAAATAGCTAAGCCTTTTCAGTTCTTGTCTTCCAATTCTTGGCATCCTTATATTAGGTGTTTCGCTCCCTTGATTTCATTCTCTCTTTATGTTATTATGTGTTTGAATGGCTCTTAAATGTCTACACCATTTAATAGGTACTATTGATCACACGATTTTTGCAGCATGAACATCATCACAGTCGACTAATTGACCAAGTATGATTGAATTCTTCCCTTATTAATTTTTTCAGTTTATTTTTTTTGGCGAATTACCCCTGTTTTTATGGTTAAATATTATCATCAGTTTCAACGCCCATTACATGTTCAACGTAGATTGTGATGATGTGTCCAATATTTTTAATATTGGGTTGCACATATTGTGATGACGAGGTTTATAGGACCTTTCACAGTATAAAGAAGAACCTGCTGAATAACATAAGATGATTGCCTGGATAAACACCAACAACTAAGAACGGAGTAGAGTGAGACATTTCTCAGCATCAGGACAACCTTAGCCAGCTGAGTTTCTCATATGAGGGTTTTCGCTTGAAAAGTTTAATTATTTGATATAGTGTGACCGGGTGAATTCCATGTTCTATTTTTTCTATTTGTGTTTTTTTTTCTCTTTAAAAATTAGATCATGTAGCTCAGTAAAAAGGTTGACCTTTTTAACTTCAATGAAATACAACGGCATTACTGAATCTGAAAGGTTGGAAATCACACTTAAAGATGTTATCTCCCAGTAAGCATGAGTTACGGATGAGCTTTGGTGCAACATGGTTTCCCTTTTGTGAACTTGGGGCCATATGTTCAAATAGCAGAAACTACAGGTGCATGTCTGATGCACTACGAGAGCCTTGTGGAAGTGACCACCTTCCTAAGTTAGTACATGGAGGTTTTCATCATCTTTGAGCTGCTTGTCTCATTTTAAATCTCTTTCCTTAAAAATTGCATATCTGTGCTTTTGTCTTATTTCAGAAATTAGATGTTAGAGAAAGATGAATGTATGAGCAAGCCTATCTGTTGGCTTACCCTACATAACTGTAAAATAGTGCATCACATTGTACCTGACAGAACAAGCCCGATCTTTCTCTCAAAAGATGCAGAACTTGATTGCCAGTATACTCAACATAAGATAGAAAGATCCAATCTCCGCCTGCTCAATGCTTGTACAGCACTGCTGCAATGCAGGCTTAACCGCATAGTCTCACACAGAGGCTCATGCCTTTCCAACTTCATAGCAATATAATAGGTGCCCCTACAATGTTATAATTGACAAGCTTGTTAAACGCTGTAGTGCCTCTATGGAAGAAGCTAACTTTGTTTTTCTTCATTAGAAGTTAAGCTTCTTCATTGGAAGCTAACTTTTTTTTTTCCTTATCAAAAAAGTTAAGCTTCGATTTCATTTCCTTCTGATGCATCGGAGTTATTGAGTGTAACTTTCATCGATCTAATTTTGTAGAACTTGGGGAGCCTCCTGATGGATTTTTTCTACTTCTTTGGGTGAGTTTGATCTGCTTAAAAGACACATTTCCTTGGTTAATTTTTATCTCATGTTTCCCTCCCTACAAGCGGCCAACACGTTGTAGTTAATTTATACATCTGAAGTCCCAACTACTATGACACCCCTGCTCCCCTCAAAAGGAAAAGGTGCAAAAAGGGTACCATAGAACTTCGGATGTAAAGCTTTTTTTTTGTCCCCAGGAATGTGTTTGATCCTCGTCAAATGCGTGTTTCAATACAGGGAAGCGGCTTATACATAAATAGAGAACGAGGGTGTAGGTATGGCTAATCGTTGAACCTCCTGATTTTGTTTGTTGCGAACCTCTTTCTGTTTTTTCATGATTTTCATTCTCCCTCCCTTTTTATTCCCTGGTTTTATTTTTGTAGCATTGATCCAATTTGCATTGATGATCCTCTGTACCCAACCAATAATGTGGGGCGGAATTGCTTTCGCATACACCAATGCGTCAAGGTTAGTTGAAATGCCTTGTATTAAATTTTTGAGAAAATAGTGGTGTTAGTAGACCTAGGAAAACTTACAAGTTGATAGAAAATGGAAAACATGTGATACTTTAGGTTTCTTACCTTTAAGTTCAATAGCATGCCATGTGTTGAAAGTATCTGAATCTCTTAAAAGGTTGAAAGCAAAGGATTTCTTCCAAGCTGGCTAGCAGACTGGGGACGTGTTGGTTAATGAATTAACCAGACATATTCCTCAATCACCCCTAGATTTGAGGATAATTTGCATACGTAAAGACTTGCATGAGAAAGCTCTCGGTACTTCTCTGAAATTGATGGAATATACAACACCAACATACCAGTGTAAATCCCACATAATGGGGTTTGGGAGGGTATTGTGTACGCACATCTTACTCCACTACCTTGTGGAGGTAGAGATGCTGTTTCTAATAGACCCTCGGTAGAAATGGCATGGAATATGTTTCTATTAAATATGTAGCATGTATTTGTTAAACATGAAAAGTATTATATCCTCTTATGCCCTCAATATATAAAGTTCAGCTCTCTGTTCTTTATAAGTGACAAAATAACAACCTTTTGGTATTCTACTATTCTCTAAATTTTTGTTGCACCTTGTTTTGACGTATGGAATGAAGTTGGTTCCTAAGTCGCAATTTGTTATCTTCGGACTAAAGGTGCTACTGAACTAATTATGCTTCTCATTAAAAATTATAATCATCGAGTGTTGGACGGATATGACTATTCTAATAAAAGTTACTTTCTATAGGCATTTGCAGATGCTTATTCTACTTTGGAAAATGAGATACCTTCTCTTCCTAGCAACGATGAATCAAATTCAGTACCTCAAGTTAAGCTGCTCCCAAGAATTATCCCAAGCATTGGGCTTTCTGTGGGATCTTAATATCAGAAGTTTTGAATCTTGAAGGTATGTTAAGCTCTTATATTTTCTTCAGGTCAACCTTAAGTACATATATGGGTTTTAAGATGCCATTGGGATCTTCTTGTATCTTTTTCTATCCTCTTAGATTGAAATGATTGCTTGCATAAAATTAAAGTTTTTAAACTGATAATGACTTGGTTGTATAATAAAAAGCTTTTAAAAAGAATGTTTGTTCATTAAAGTAGTGTTTCAGTGTCTTCGTGGAAGTATCAAAAGGTAGTAGTAGTTCTTCCTGTATACGAGAAATCTTTGCCTTTTCTTAGTGAAATCTGATTATTTTATGAGAACGAAAGCCATTATGCTAAAAATTGAAGTTTAGCCTGTAAATCTAAATATTACATGGTATTTTGTTTGCTATTGTGCTCTTTACTTTAAAGTATCTCCATTTAATCTTTTCTGTCCTGCTTCAACTTCTTGTTAATGTTTATGACTATCAAAGACTTGAAGGTCAGTCTCAATCATTTGTGTCCTCTATTTGATATCAGCTTATTGTTAGCACTATCAAAGACTCAAAGGTCAATCTCAACGTGCAACTGCCTCTACTCAGTTGGACTTAATTCTACAGCCGCTGATTCTGCCGTGATTGAGTAGGATCTTCTTTTTACCAACACGTTGCTTGCATATTAAATTTTTGCATTTGCAGGTTTGGTATTAAAATTTATGTTGCTGTCTTCTAGCAAATTGGGATTAAATGGTTTGGTATTATGAATATAGGTTGGGATTCTGCCTTTAGAAACTGGAACTTACTTCCACTGGATGTCAGAACAAAGGAATATCTTAAAGAGCTCCTCCATTCAATAGAATCAAACCATGTCTGAACTCGACCATGTCAGTGTAGCATGAGCGCATTTGGCATGTTGGAGACAATTTACCATTACCTGGTTCATCTTAAAAGTAATTCCAAGGTTCGAAGTCTCCATTCAGTACAATTTTGATTCTCAATCTGGATTTATATATGAAGAACTTCTGATACCTTGTTGAAATGAATTTGTACATATCATCATTGTGGTATGGAATTGTGCACAGCTAGAGTGAAAAGGGCAGCCCGGTATACTAAGCTCCCGCTATGCGCGGGTCTGGGGAAGGGCCGGACCACAAGGGTCTATCATACGCAGCCTTACCCTGCATTTTTGCAAGAGGCTGTTTCCATGACTCAAACTCGTGACCTCCTGGTCACATGGCAGCAACTTTACCAACCGGTGAACAGCTAGAATGAATGAAACTAAATGTGCTATTTAGAATAGACTTGAAAATTCTAGTAAATGTTCTTTCTATTTGCTTTTCTAACAACTTTATTTCTTCTTTACTTGATGAAATCATGGCTCATAAGATTTGAACTGAAATACCACTGTCATCCTGACTTGCTCATCGAGAATCCCATGGTTCTGAGATGTTTCTATTTTCGTGCATCTTGCGAGTGCTGGCTATAATTGAATGGACAAAATATTCTGAGGCTCTATGCCATTTCTCACACTACGTCCACTTGCAGTTTCTTATCGAAACTCTATTCTTTCTCTTTGCCTGTTGGTTCCAGGTAATTCATTTCACTTGCTAGAGTGTAAAGGGCCCCAGACATTTTGTCATTTGTAGCAGGCCATTACAGGTTCTTCTTCCGGCTTATTTGAGCTTTTAAATTTATTGACCCTGTAATCTAAAAAGTCGCACTAGCCAATACGTCTTCCTTATTTTCATGTGGCTGGAGTTGCAGCCTCAACATAAATATCCTAGAACTCTACAATGAACTCATGGAGGAGATGGTGGAATGAAGGGTACACTCAGAGGATCCAATGTAAGAAATACAAGAAGAGAAAAGAAGAGGAGGTATTGCCATATCTCACTTATTATTTGTTTCATAGTACTTTAATCTTTTGTGAACCTGAGATTCAACAGCTGTAATACCTATTTAAGACATTTGTTTAGTCTGAAATCATGTCGTGATTGTGTACTAATATGCACAAGTCACAATTGGTGCTAGTGGGGGAGGTAGGTACAGGATGCATATTCACAGAGTAGGACAAATATGTGGGTGTAAGATGGATTTCATCGGATAACAAAATTCGGAATGTCCTTGGGCATAAAGTTCAAAGGCAATGAACTATGGCAGCCTATGATTGAGAAGATTGAGAGAGCTTAATGGGTAGAAAATCAGTATTTATCCAAGGGAGGAAAAATTACATTGTTGAAGTCCATTCTCTATATTTTATTCTTGTATACCTTCAAATGTGGCAAACAGATACGAAAAAATCATGACTTTGGAGAGGTGCTTGTAGACATTCAATCAAGAAATTATGTGCTATGGTGAAGGGTAATAGTTTTGTATATGGATCTTTAAACAATGTACAACTTTGAGACTGACATTTTCGCATAGGGTGAGCCTATGGAAGGGATTTTGAAGTGAAGGATGGATTCACTACATACTGGCTACACTATCGTAAGTGGACACAGTATGCTTTTGTAAGGATTTGTGGTACGATGGAAAAACTGAAGACGCATACACAAAGATGTTATATATTCTGCATATGCAGAATAGTAAGGCTAGGGTGACCAAGAATGGATGACAAGGGAATTATGTGGGACATGAGCGTTTAAAGGAGACTGACTAGATTACAAGCGAGATGAAGTGGAGGAGTTTCTATCAAAGATCTGCAGATAGGGGAAATGAGGTAGGTCAGAGATTATGTGAAGGAGATTATGGATGACAACATTCTTGGTGAAATCACTCTACCTAGAGCTATTAGAAGGAAGGGAAAGAGGAGGTTTGGGAAAAAGCCTTGAAGATGAAGGTACCAAAATAAGTTTTTTTTTTTTGTTATAGCACACAATTTGTGATGCAATATAGACAGCGGATAAGCTCAAATAGGTGAGCCAAATAGCTGGCTTTACCTCTCTTCTATGGACCTTGGTCTACTCTGGTGAATAATCTTGATTATCACTAAGGATGACGAATGAGAGAATGTCAACTGGAGATTAGAGAAGGTAGGCATTGAGAAGTATGTAATTTGGAGCACAACACTGTTATGTCTCTTCTGGCTTGTGTGGAATGAGATTGTTCCATAATAATACTCATGGGGCTGTAGGCTGAAGTGCTGAACCATGTCATATGGTCTCATCCTATCTAAAGTTAATCGATGTCAGTCATTGTACTCCTAGTTTAGACCAGCGGTATAAGGCTTATGTTAACTAATAATCATGTTGATTGATGTCGAACAGAATCTGGAGCTGAGACTGGTGATCCACATCATTGGAAAGAAAGAGATTCACTTAAACCATTATATATATTCTGAGCTTGCAAATACAACTTGGCCTTCTGATTTATGGGTAGGGACGCAATGTCTGCTGGCTCTCCATAGAGTAGAGTATCCTCTCTCGCACTGTTTCATTCTTTTCCTCTTGTTTTCGTATTTGTTCCCCCCCCCCCCCTGCGGCCACCTCCCTGTGTGTTGATATTAAGAGTCCATTTCCTAATTTTCCTTCTTGTTTTTGTTTCTCATATATTTCAGTTTAGAAGATCACAAATAATAGGGTTTTGAAGCGATCTCACTTTGTGGCAATGCAGGTGCAAGAAGGGGATACTTCATTTGTGCATGATCAGGTTAAATATCAATGAAGGAACAAAAGGAGAGAAATTTCTGTATATACACATTAATTTTATTGCTTGGTCATACCTTTGTCAGTTTGTGGTGACAACACTTAAGCTGAGCTGGTCTCTTAAAGCTTAAGAGAGGAATTCTTGGTATTCTATTTTTTTTATTTTTTGTATATTTCCCCTTTATCTAATGCAGAATCGACGACCTATTGTAAGTAAGTAAGAAGAGCTTTTTGGATTTGATAAAAGAAAAAGAAGAAAAAAGACAACTTTGCTGACAATTACATTTTTGGTATAAACAAGAATTCTGGGTCCTCTTAACAATTAAGGTTATATTTTTTGTATATATATCTTTTGTATCAACATTAATTTTTTGGTATATATATATATATATATATATATATATTTCATCTATTATTTTGAGAGCGACTATATATTGTCATTTTTTCACTTCTTATTATCTGTCTGCTCTAGTCTTTCTGAATTGAATAGGCACGTTTTTGTGTTAGATTTATTAATACTGCAGGTTTTGTCATCAACTCCAAAGTTTCTAACTTAAACATATACCAAAAAAATCTTATTCTTTAAAATTATTTGATTTTGCACTTAATGATGCGTTTGAAATTTTATCAGATACATTCTTTCAAAAGTTATTAAAAAATGACCCTACAACTCCAGATTGCATTCTCATTTGAGCACTTTTACTTTATTTAAATGTTTTCACCTCAGATAGTGAAAATTCCACGACAAATTCAGGCAACAAAGAAAGCAAGATACATGGCTTCCTTTCTCTCGAACATGATTCACAGGAGGAAGATATTTATCAAATAAAAAAGGGTAAATCATCCATGTCTTCTAAAGGTACAAGTACTGTTCTAGTGGCTAGAGTTATAACAATCACAGTATAGATCACTTCAACCTTCTTTCCTACGGAAGTTGTGGTTGGGGTTTGTTTTGGACATTAACACCTAATCAGATTCATCTGTAAAATAATCAGCATCTTCAGTACACCCCTTCTTTAGCTTCTCTTGGAGGTCCAACTGCTTGGGTAACACTAGCTCGATTCTCCGACCTGACTCTGAAAAGTATCTCTCAAGCACCATCTGCCATACAATAAAGCTCAAATCCTAATCATAGGTTTACTACTTTCAGTCTATGTACAAAACATGTAAGGACAAGTACAAAAAAAGACACATGAATTCAACTGTTACATACAGCAGCAGCATAGGCATCCTGTTTCCCTTCACGAGCAGATTTTCCGAGGCCCCTAAAACATTATCGCGCTATTCATTTTTGGATAACTTCTTGTAACAGACTGTATGAAGGATTACCCTAGCTTCTCATATGCACTTGACAATCAATTTATTAGCAAAACAGGTTGATAAACGTTGTTGATTACCATACCAAGCGAGAACATGGCTCCTCCTTGCACAGGGCAAACTTTACTCATATAACAGAAAATTGAAACTTGACAGATTGAAAGAGAATTACTTGCTTCGTGAAAACTCATTCAATAAATACAGGGACAAGTGAGCAAACCATTACCTATCAACCATGTAGCTCACGGCCTCTATTGTTGTCCCATACTCTTCCTGCAGATATACTCTCCAACCCCTAATCACAAGTAAGGTTCTTATGAACAAAAAAAAGGTCTCCAACACAGCGTAGAAGATGCCAAATCACTACAGAATCTCCCTCACTCACCACTTATAAAATGAATTTAAACATGACATAAGCGAAACGACTATAACAGATGAATTTAGTATCAATAACTTGTAATACAAAAGCATACTAGCTCAAAGGTTTCTGAAAATAGGAAGTCAACTCGTAGCCCTAGAGTGTAAAGCATAACAAGCGTTCAGCCATTAATCTCCCCCAAATTTTTTTTTGAATATTCATTTTCATGCTCCCTACGTGAACGAGGGAGGCTTTGTGCACCCGGCTGCCCTTTTTCTTTTTTTTCTTTTTTTTTCATTTCACGCAACTTGACACATAATCTTCAGGATTTCCATAAGATTACAGTTGATAAAAAGTAAAGGCAATGACAATAGTAGTGTTCCTGAGATGAATTGGATAGGTAAAAAGCATATTAAAAATCCTACATAAATAATAAGTAGTACCGCTCAGCAGCTCGAACAGCAAGCCTACCAGCAACACTTCGAACTTTGTTAGATTGTGGAGTTTCCCTTCCATCACTTGACAAAGGAAGCCCAATTATAAACTCATCCACTTCCTAACTTCCAAAATAGAACCACACTCTCATAAAACTCCAAAATGCTGGGATTAATTTTTTTAAAAATTAAAATGAAAGAAATACTAAACATATATTCAAGAATCACATCAATCATCAATACCCAGTTGATAAATTACCATAAAATTAAATCTTTCTGCATTAGACATAAAAGAGCTGCGTCTTTACCTGTTTTAGGGCAATATCAAGAATTCGAAGTTCAAGCTTTTGTCCTCTCAATTCAAGAACCTAAAAATTCAATCCAAATAAAAATTCCAGTATGTGCTTTTTTGGCTTTGCGGATGAAAGCTGGGGTTATTACCGTTAAAGGTCGAAAGTTGAAGCCTTTACTAATGGCGAGGCCAGTACGGGCAAGCCCCAAATCCACTCCAAGACTGAAACCTCCTCTCCATGTTGAATCTCGCTTTCGCCGTATCGCATTTGGGGGAATTTCCTCCACCGATAATGCCTGAATTCTTATAGTTAATCGCACTGAGCTACCGGCGATCGGCCGAAATGCCACCGGCGGCGAGGCTAATAGATGTCCCATTCGAAGATGTTCTTATTTTCGGGTGGGAAAAAGAAAGATTGTCTACAGCTTATTTTTCTTATTGGGAGTCGTATGCTAAGAAATTAACTAAAGTAAAATAAAAATGAAAAAAGAAAATTACTTAAGTAAGGTGCCACATGTTTCTCCCTTTCTTTTTCTCTGGAAAATTACTTAAGGCGCCACATGTTTCTCCCATCTTTTCTCTTAAAGATGAAAAAATGCTTAATGAGAATTAAGTGTATTAAATTGATGAAGAGGACTTATGAGGTTCCATATTTGCAAGCTTCTGAACTAGGGATGTATATTTGTCTTAGGCGAAAATTCCCCATCTTGTGTGCTTTTGAGCTCGATACGAATGTAGATGTTTACTTGTAAAACGGTACAGTTGAATTTATATGTGGTTCTTAGACAAGTGAATTAATTTGATCCTGAAATAACAAGATAATTGAAGAAATATATAACACTTAGCCTTGATAGGAAGACGAAATGACAGAAATAAAAGCTCTGATAGTAAAGCCTCCGAGCGCAATAATAATAAGAACTAGAACTAAAAACAAGAGGGTAAAATTGATTAGAGCTTTGAGTAGGTTGTAATATTAGTTTTTTTGCCAGAAAATTTGTATCCTTACAATGATAACATAGCTCACTATTTGTAGCTACGTCTAGGAAAGGAAGTCTTAGGATCGCGCCCTTCTTTAATGTAAATTATAAGGGCCATTGATGAAGATGTAACGGTAAGTATAAAATCCAAATTTCTTGTAATAGGCAACGTACTTAATCCTGTCAAATATTCTCCATTAAATATTATGGGGCGAAGAGTATTTATTGCATCTCTATGAGCGTTATTCTTTCCGGTGACAGACGAGACCGTTCTTTTCGGTTTTGGCTATCTCCGTCTTAGGTTCCACGTGTTCCTCTTTTGGGCGGCCACGTAGCATAGCATATTTTACCCTATACACATAATCTTCCTGCTTTCCGGTGACATAACTTTGTGTCATCGGAAAGTTGGTAGAAATATTTTTTTGGCGGGAATTACTATGATAAGGCCTCTGACGGTTGATTAAGCGCACGTCTCTCCGAATTTAATGCCCCGAACACGCGTCATCCCATGATTCAATACAGTTTTGCCGATTATCGAGGTAATCATTCCATGAATTTAGCCGCCAAAATTTTTACTTATACGCATCGACCTTCTTCCCTTGTACTTCATAATTTTTCAAGCTTTCTAAAATCTTTCTTGCTGTTAATAAACCTTTTCTTAACTCCCTTCAAACAAAAAAGCTTTTTCTTTCATCTAAATGGCTTCTTCTTCAAAGAACGTTAGCTCTTCAAAGGGCAAGAATAAAGCCGAGGATGCTGCTCTTCCAACGGTGGGTCTAGAAGATATTGGATGTCACCATGCCTGAAACCCCCACGTGAAAAGAACTGGCTCTTAAATATGGGTGGAAGGCCAAAAACCATGGTAGCTCAGACTCACCTTATTTCAGTTTTTTATGTGAAGAAATTGATCAATCCTTTCAATCTTTTCTCTGAAATCAGGTCTACCTACGGGCTCTGTTGTTGTCCCTGAGGAGGACGTTTTGGCTGATCCTACTGAAGCGGCGAGGCTACTTCAGGAGGCACTTACTGATAAGTGGGGATTTTGACTACTTATAGCGCCTTTTAGCTTTCGTATTAGTCCAAATCCGTTTAATTGTGTTCTCAAAAACTGATGAAATGTGCTTAATTGCAGGAATATTGGAAGATGAACTCTCGAGATGAAATCCAACTCAAGAAAGAGTAATCTGAACTCAAGGACAAAAAACACCACAAAAGCTCAGAAGTACGGACCGCAGAATATCACCTGCGGTCGCAAATGATGAAAAAAATCCATCAAAGACTGGTGCAAAGTGCAGTCCGCACATGAATTGTGCGGCCGCAAAAAATTGGGTCAGAGCAAAGTTTAGAGAGTCTGCATTTCAAGACCATCAGAAGAGCGGACCGCAAAATAATTGTGCGGCTGCAGAAGAAGAGATGTGCGTCCAAACATGTAAAAATGCGGACCACAAAAAGAGTGCATTGCGGCTGCAGTTCAAAATTATGCGGCCGCAGACTTCCAATCCTGTCAAGCTGAAGAAAGTGCAAACTGCACATGGAATTGTGCGACCGCAGAACCTCTGAAAGGGCATTTTTGTCCGAAATTTCTAACCCTGTATAAATAGATAAGTTTCACATTTTTAGGTTAACTTTTGATGTCAGCTGCTACAGTAGCCATTTTCTTTTACTCCTTTTAGTAGTTTTTCATATTTTGGGCTATTTGAACATAGATTTTATCATTTTAATTAGCAATATGAGTTTAATTATCATTTCTTCTTCTATTTCTTCCATTCCAAGCATGAGTAGCTAGATTTTTACTATGGTTGTGACCCAACCCTGGTGTTTAACTTAATGGGTGTTTGATTTTATTGCTTGTCTATGGTTGGGTGTTTATTATTTAGCCTTATTCTTGCTTTATTTTGTGGAATTAATGGTTGCAAACATTAGTTCATGCCTAATTGACTTGGTCCCTACTTGAGAAAGGGAGACTTAGTCGAGGAAAACCTGGCTAATAAGAAATTGGGTCAATCGAGAGATTGATAAGCCCAATTAATGGGTTGAACCTAGACATAGTAACAACCGGACTTGAGCTTTTATCAACTGTTTTGTTCAATATCCATTTGGACTTGAGAAATTCAAATTGGGCAAAATTACTCTCTGACCGAGAGGTATTGAGTGGGTAATTGAGTGTTGATAGCTATAATACACCCCGACTAATAAAACAAGCTTTAAAGTTTATATCCCATTAGGCAAACACCTAGGTGAAGGTCATAGCCCTAGGCCTTTTACAATATTTGAAAAGTAACAAAAACCAATCTTCTAGTTTTATTTCTTAAATTGTAGCCGTTGTTTAAATTAGACTTTAAAACAACCCAACTTTGTGGAAGTGCAAATTTAGATACACAAACTCACACGCTACGATATATACTATTAACTCCTACACATATAGCTCCCTACGGAATTCGACCCCGACTCTTGTTGGGTATTATTATAGCATCGCCCGTTTTCATAGCCTCGAATTGAGGGGTGAAATTGGGCGTGATTAACTTTTGGCGCCGTTGCCGGGGAGCTAAAAATGGTGTTAGCTATATTTTAGGTGTGTTTTTGGGATATCTTCTTTTCCTTCCTTGTTACTAACATGTGACTATTATAGGTGCAATTATGGCAAACAACGAGCTCGGAAACATAGCTTTGGGGGATGTGGATGTTGAGGATGATCAAATGGATGAGGTCCCTCTTGAACCTCAAGCCAATAGACGAGGCCGAGTGTCTCGAGATAATGTTCCCGTTCCACCCCCACCTCCACCATGAGCGGCTCCACACCGGCTGTTACCGAATGAAGGGTATGCAAGTGCTATAGTCCTCCCCGTATTAGGGCGGGCAACTTCTAAATAACCAACATGATGCTCACTTTGCTCGAGCAATGAGGGTTCTTCACTGGTGCACTAGGTCAAAATGCATATAAACACTTGAAGGGGCTCGTCGATACGTGTTGGGGGAGCAAACAAACAAATGTCTCCGAGGATTCTTTGAGTCTAAGGCTTTTTCCCTTCTCTCTACGGGGGAAAGCTTTAGATTGGTTGGAACGTTTTCCAAATTATTCCATTCATACTTGGGATGAACTAGGGAGAAATTTATTTCTAAGTACTTCTCTCCGGGCAAATAGCTATTCTTCGGGATGAAATTCTAGCATTCAAGCAAGAGCCCAATGAACCACAACATAAAAAAAAAAAAAAAAAAAAATGAACCACAACACGAGATATGGGAAAGGTATAGAACAATGGTGAAAGAGTTCCCCAACAACGACATGACAGAGAACATGATTCAACAAACTTTCTATTGGGGGATCAATACCACCAACCAATGTGTAGTAAATTAACTTGCCGGTGGGAACTTCATGACTACGCCTTATGCAGAGGGGTGTGACATTTTGGATGAGATAGCGGATACTTCACCAGCGTGGAAATCTAGACACAATGTTCCACAAGGTGATCCCAATGTGATTATTTTTCATAAAGAGTTACATGACCATGGACAAGCTATAGCCGAGTTGACAACCACCATGAACCAATTGGCAAAGGCTCAACTTCAACAAGCGCAAAACTCGAGGCAAGTCAATGAAATGGATGGAGTAAATATGATGGTGAACAAGAGAAGAACAAGAAATCCTCAAGTGCAATAAAGAGTGGACAATTTTGTGCAAGATGATAGTGGATTTGATCAATATAATTCCTATAATGATCAAGAAGAAGAAGTCCAATATGTGAACAACTTTCAAGGGCAAAGAAATAACTTTCAAGGCCCTAGTCAACAACAATGGAGACCTTCAAATAATCAAGGCAATTGGAATTCTTACAATCAAGGCAATTGGGGAGGAAACAATAATCAAAGGAATTGGCATAACAATAATAACCAAGGCAATAGGGAGGCAACAATCAAGGAGGGTGGAATAACAATCAAGGAAATCGGGGGTCGGGTTTACAAAGACCCCCGATGCATCAACAACCGAGCAACCCACCTCTTTATCCTTCCCATGGTCCTAGTTCGTCCAATAATGAAATGGGTCATATTGACAACATATTCAAACAAATGATGGAGAAGAATGACGATTTTGATGCCCAACTTGCTTCATACAACACATCGGTCTGCAATCTAGAGGTGCAAATGGGTCAAATCTCTCAAACGTTAAATTCTCGTCTTAAGGGGGCACTACCAAGTGATACAGTGGTGAACCCTAAGGGTGGGAACAATACGAGGCATGCCATGGTCGTTACTACAAGAAGTGGAAGAGGTGGGAATGAACCCACCTCAAGTCAAATGCAAATTGTGGATGATGAGCAAGTGGTAGAAGTAGAGTAGATCCCAACCAATGTAGTGCAAGAAAATGATGAAGTGCGGATAAATATTGATGACACGGTGTAAGAGACTCAAGAGGAAGTGAACTTGTATAGGGAGCATGTGATTGACATACCGGAGCCGGTAGTGCAAAAGGCTAAGGCACCATTGCCTAAGCCACCTCCTCCGTATCCTCAAAGGCTCGCCAAGTTAAATAACGAGAATCAATTCAAAAAAGTTCATTGATATAATGAAAAGTCTCTCGATAAATGTGCCAATACTTGAAGCCTCAGAGCAAATGCCCGGTTATGCAAAGTTTATGAAGGACTTGGTGACAAAGAAGGGGTCGATGAATTTTGAAACTATCAAAGTCACTGACTAAGTGAGTGAAATTTAGCATTCGATGGCTCATAAGTTGGAAGATCTCCGTGCTTTCACAATCCCTTGCACCATTGGAAGTGCCGAGTTTGCAAAAGCTCTTTGTGATCTTGGGGCGAGTATCAATTTGATGCCCTATTCGGTTTTTAAGACCTTGGGAATTGGCAACCAAGACACACATCTATGAGATTACAAATGGCCGATCGTACAATGAAGAGACCGTTGGGGGTGATTGATGATGTATTGGTTCGAGTCAATAAGTTCATTCTCCCAGCGGATTTTGTTATTCTTGATTGTGAAGTGGACTATGAGGTGTCGATTATTCTTGGAAGATCTTTCATTGCTATGAGGAAGGCTCTTGTTGATATGGAAGCCGTAGAACTCACTTTCCGGGTGGGTGATGAAAAGGTGGTGTTCCACGTGTGCAAATCTATGAGGCAACCGAATAGCAATGAAGTGTGGTCTTTCGTGGACTCGGTGACCGATGTGATAATTGATGATACAAGTGCCAAGATTAATGTGGGTGGTATGTTGAAGGCCTTCTTGCCCAATTTTGATGATGACGAGATGGATGGCTTCATGGAATGTGTTAATTCTTTGCAAGGAATGGGTCATACAACTATGCAACCCGGAAACTTTCCTTGGATCTTGAGAATAGGGAAACTCCTCCTACAAAGCCTTCAATTGAAAAGCCTCCTATCTTGGAGTTGAAGCCATTGCCTCCACATCTCATGTATGAATTCCTTGGCCCTTGTTCTACTTTACCGGTTATTCTTTCCTCTTTTTTAACTAACGTGCAGGTTGACTCTACATTGGCAGTGCTCCACAAGAGGAAGAAATCTATTGGCTAGAATTTGGCGGATATTCGGGGAATAAGTCCAACATTTTGCATGCACAAGATTAACTTGGAGGAAGATGCCAAACCCTACATTGAACATCAAAGGAGACTCAATGAAGCCATGCAAGACGTGGTCAAGAAGGAGATTATCAAATGGTTGGATGCCGGGGTGGTCTACCCTATTTCCGACAGTTCGTGGACTTCTCCGGTACAATGTGTCCCGAAAAAGGGGGCATAACAGTGATCACCAATGATACGAACGAGTTGATTCCCACAAGAACGGTACCGGGTGGAGAGTGTGTATGAACTATCGGAAGCTAAACAAAGTCACAAGGAAAGACCATTTTTCACTCCCCTTCCTTGACCAAATGCTTGATAGGTTGGCCGGCCGTGCTTTCTATTGCTTTCTAGATGGATATCGGGCTACAACCAAATCCTTATAGCCCCAGAAGATCAAGAGAAAATAAGTTTCACTTGTCCCTATGGCACTTTCGCTTTTAAGCGGATTCCATTTGGCTTATGCAATGCACCGACGACTTTTCAACGGTGTATGATGGCGATCTTTATGGATATGGTAGAAGACTACCTTGAAGTCTTCATGGATGATTTCTCCGTAGTCGGGGATTCCTTTGATGATTGTTTGGAAAATCTGGATAAAATATTGGCAAGGTGTGAAGAAACGAACTTGGTGCTAAATTGGGAGAAATTGCCATTTTATGGTCGAGGAAGGCATTGACCTTGGCCACAAAATTTCAAAGAATGGCATAGAGGTCGACAAGGCAAAGATAGAGGTGAGTTCTAAACTTCCACCTCCAACTTCAGTGAAAGGCGTGAGAAGTTTCTTGGGTCACGCGGGGTTCTACCGGCGCTTCATAAAGGATTTTTCTAAAGTGGTGAACCCATTGTGCAAGCTCTTAGAGAAAGATGCTAAGTTTCACTTCAATGAAGATTGCATGAGAGCTTTTGAATTGCTAAATTTCAAGTTGAAAACATCTCCTATTATTACCGCTCCTAATTGGAGTATTCCGTTTGAGCTCATGTCCGATGCTAGTGATGTAGTGGTTGGAGCAGTTTTGGGGCAATGTATCAACAAGATTTTTCATTGGGTCTAGTTGTGCTGCTGCACATATAAAATTGCGGACCGCAGAAGAGCAAGGTGCGGCCGCACATGTAAAAGTGCGGCCCGCATAAAAAGTACATTGCAGCCGTAGTTCAGAATTATGCGGCGGTAGACTTCCAATCCTGTCAAGCTAAAGAAAAGTGTGGACTACACATGGAATTGTGCGGCCGCAGCACCTCTGAAAGGACATTTTTGTCCAAAATTTCCAACCCTGTATAAATAGACAAGTTTTACATTTTTAGGTTAACTTTTGATGTCAGCTGCTACAGTAGCCATTTTCTTTTACTCCTTGTAGTAGTTTTTCATATTTTGGGCTATTTGAACATAGATTTTATCATTTTAATTAGCAATATGAGTTTAATTATCATTTCTTCTTCTATTTATTTCATTCCAAGCATGAGTAGCTAGATTTTTACTATGGTTGTGACCCAACCGTAGTGTTTAAACTTAATGGGTGTTTGATTTATTGCTTGTCTATGATTGGGTGTTTATTATTTAGCCTTGTTATTGCTTTATTTTGTGGAATTAATGGTTGCAAACATTAGTTCATGCCTAATTGACTTGGTCTGTACTTGAGAAAGAGAGACTTAGTCTAGGAAAACTTGGCTAATAAGAAATTGGTTCAATCGAGAGATTGATAAACCCAATTAATGGGTTGAACCTAGAGATAGTAACAACCCGGCTTGAGCTTTTATCAACCATTTTGTTCAATATCCATTTGGACTTGAGAAAGTCAAATTGGGCAAAATCACTCTCTGACCGAGAGGTATTGAGTGGGTAATTGAGTGTTGATAGCTATAATACACCCTGACCAATAAAACAAGCTTTAAAGTTTATATCTCATTAGGCAAACATTTAGGTGAAGGTCATAGCCCTAGGCCTATTACAACATCTGAAAAACAACAAAAACAATCTTCTAGTTTTATTTCTTAAATTGCAACCGTAGTTTAAATTAGACATTAAACAACCCAATTTTGTAGAAGTGCAAATTTAGATACACAAACTCACATGCTATGATATATACTACTAACTCCCACACATATAGCTCCTTGCAGAATTCGACCCCGACTCTTGTTGGATACCCCAATTGGTTTAGTTAGGAAATTTTTTATATGAGTATGCCCCTATCCCGTAAGCCTTCCATCGTTGCAAGCCCCTTCCATTCGGCCCAAGCTTTCTTTCGATTACGTCTGCTTCCGATTCTGTTATTCCGTTAGCCTTAGTTAGTCGTTTAGTCAAAGCCGTACGTTTATTATTGCATCGACCGTTTTCATAACCTCGAATTGAGGAGTGAAATTGGGCGTGATCACTTACTCGAATAGGTGTCTCTGGTCCTGCTTCGGGCACAAGTGTCTCTTTACGGAATCCCCGGCCGGAGGCCAAACAACCAAAAAGAAGACGCTCCTCCGCGGCCGGGGAGAAGCATAAGAGGGCGAAGACAGCTGCCCCCCAGTCGTCTCCGGTAGTTGTGGTGACTAGCCCTCCTTTCGAGCCTGTCATAGACACTGTGATGATCGATGATGATGGAGAAGCTAGCGATGGGGAAACTTCTCTACGTAGAAGGCGATGATCCTCATCAACTCAACAAAATGCTCAACATGTCGAGTTAGTTACACCACCTGAGGACGATGCCTCGATGCTCTGGGGAAATACGATATGGTGGAAAATGCCAAATCTCGCTTCCGTGTCCCAATCACCGCACCCGGTATTTTGGGGCTGAGTGCCGGGTCCCTTCCGCCCTCGGCTGACGAGTAACCAACAGCCAACACTGCGTTTGCTGCAGCTGCTTCTCAATCTTCAAATCTATCAGCTTCATCTCCCTCTTCACCAACACCAGCAACTGCTACATCATCTCCACCGGCCGTACCTGACCATGAAGAAAATGTCCCTTTTACCAAGTCCCCAGTTCATGGGAATTTGGGGCAAAATTATGCGGACCCTTCTGAAGATCCATAAAGGATGAGGAATATTACTCTTTCAGTCTCTACCGGATGTAACTTGCTCTCCTGGCCAGTGGAGCTTGCTAATTATCTGAAGCCTTTGGCTTCAGAAAAAGATTGAGAAAAGATTCAGGCACTCACGGGAGAGTGTTTGTTGAACAATTCCATGCACAATGCCGCAGCGGTATATTCCTTTCTTCATTTGTTATTTCTTCTATTTTTGCCTGAACATATCCTGAGTTTAGACTTTCTTGTTTTGCAAGTCAACTTTGTTGCTTCCGAGGGCCTTCAGAGGTTTATTCGTGAGAAGGAAGAAATTACCTCCGCATGGGATCATCTTTTGGCAGAGCGGGAGCAAAGTGTCGCTCACCTCTCAGAATTAGAAGCCAAAGCCACTAAGGCCACTGCCTTGGAGGCTCGTTTGTAGCAAAGCAAGTAAGAAGTAGAGACCCTTAACGGAGAGATTGCCCCGTTGAGGGTTCAATTTGAAGAGGCTAAGGCCAAATAGGTTGAAATTCGTAACTCCGTTCTTGCTGCATCCGATCGTGAGGCTATCTCCGCTGAAAGATTGACTAACTTAGAGGTAGTCGTGAACTCCAAAGCTGAAGAGCTTGCTGTTGCAGGGACGAAACATCCCCAACTGGAGAAGAAGTATAGGAAAACTATTGAGCATAATAGGCTCTTTAGTTCAACTGTCCCCGACCTTGATGTTAGCCTCAAATCTGTTAGATGCGCCCAGGAAAGCTTTTCTATCGAGGCAACATGAGAACTTAAGCGTCGAGCGACTTTTCTTGTCGTTGAGAAAACTTACACTATGTACAGCATGAGGATAAAAACCTTGGAAGAGGCCAAAGCTGGTATGATTGACTTTGATACTGAAATTGCTAAGGCCCGTGAGCTTGAGTTGGCTGCTAAAAACGGTCTCTTGGTAGAGCCTGCTGCTTCTGGTTCTTATGGTTCCGGTTCCAAAACTTTGGGAACTGAAGAGGAAGCAGAAGACGAAAATGTTGAAGGCTAAACTGGCGAAGGCCAAAATGTTGAGCCATCGGGGGATCTATCCACTTCCCCTGGGGGTGCAAACACTTCTCTTTCTCCGGGTTCCGGAGATGCTGCAATTTAGCTCTTCTTTCCTTTTTCCAACTCTTGTATTTGTGCCATTTTGGCATGTTACTGTATATAAAAACATCTTTTTTCTCAAGTATTGTTTGAGTATTTCTTTTGTTTGAACATTTATGCAAGTTTTAATCTTTGCATTCTCTTTTTGCTTAAGAGTTTTGCGCAAGTTTTACTGTTTGCGTCTTATTATGTGAAGCCTTGAGTGTATTTTTTCCAAAAGCATTTTGATTCCGGGCATGAGTTCCTCCTAAATCAACCCTTTAACATGAGGGTTTTGATAATTGAGGGTCCTCTTATATTTACGGTGCCCTTGAAGAGGACGTCTCCTGTTCATTACGGCACTAGTATTTGAAGTACTTGTTTAACTTTCAAATGACAAAGTTAATTCACTGTTCAGACAAGAAACAAGATAAAAACAAAAGGACCTCATTTTATTCCTTCTATTTTCAAAAAGTACATAAGCATTTGTTATGCTGAAAAAAGAAATTGCTATTATTTGTGGCTAACTTGTACAACTTGTTTCTACGGGGCTGGTCGCCCAGTCCCCGGTCCCGATGATACGACTACGTTTCCAGTTTTCACTACCCGGTCGAGGTGGCAGTCATTATTGCCGTATCCTCATATCATTCCCTCCCCCCT
>MCJB01030277.1:87183-100687 GCA_002018475.1 Nicotiana obtusifolia | reverse complement strand
CCCCAAGTGATCAAATGCGAAGAATGCGAATTGGAACACTAGAAGCCCTGTACCTTCGAGGATCCCCGTAATGAATTGCTAGATAATCTTTAACTCAATAACACACTTTACTTCCCTTCAGGAATTCATGCTATCGAGTGAAAGACTATCTAACAACCCTCTAGTGGTTTGTACTTCTGTATGGTCAGGTAACCTTTGCTCGATAGCAAACTTAGCTTCCCGATGGGAATTATGCAATAGATCAAAAGATTATCTAACCGTCCCAACGTGTATCTTTGCTTGTGTGCCTTTCTATTAATAGTCTTATTGCTTCTGTTGGAGCTTTCTTTGTAGTATGCTTTCTGTTGCTGCCTCGTTAAAAACCTTGCCAGAAAAACCAAATTGGGATAAAAACTGGACGAACGGAAAAAGAGTGCAGCACATAGTTTTAGTTCAAGTGATGTTTATCAGCAATAATATCTTTTGAGGTGTTCCACATTCCAATTGATGGGAAACTTTTCTCTATCTTGTTTCTTTAATTCTTATGAACCTTTCCCGGTGACAGCTGAAACCCGGTTGGGGCCTTCCTATGTTGGACCTAGCTTCCGTGCGTTGAGCTCGCGGGTGCTTTGAGTTACTTTCCTTAGGACCAAGTCTCCTAATTTGAAATAACGGAGGTTGGCTCTTCGATTATAATACCGCTCCATTCTCTGCTTCTGGGCTACCATTCTTACACGCACCAAGCCCCTATGCTCATGGAGTAGCTCCAAGTTGACTGACATTGCCTCATTGTTTGACTCTTCATCTGCTTGGAAATATCTCGAGGTGGGTTCCCCTACTTCCACCGGGATTAAAGCTTCTGCCCTGTACACAAGGAAAAAAGGAGTTTCTCCTATGCTCGATTTGTCGTTGATCGGTATGCCCGTAAAACTTCGGGTAATTCCTCGAGCCAATTACCTTTAGTCGCTTCCAACCTTTTCTTGAGGTTTTATATAATCACTTTGTTCACTAAATCCGCTTGACCATTTGCCCTCGGATGGTAGGGTGAAGATGTGATCCTCTTTATTTTTAAATCTTCAATGAACTTTGTGACTTTTGCACCGATAAATTATGGCCCATTATCGCATGCAATCTCATTTGGAATTCTGAACCTGCAAATTATATTTTTTTACAAGAAATCCACCACTTCGCGCTCGCCGATCTTCTGATAAGGACCTGTTTCCACCCATTTCGAAAAATAGTCAGTCAAAATCAAAAAAAAATCTTACCTTTTCGGTGGCCGGCGGTAATGGCCAACGATGTCCATCCCTATTTCGTGAACGACCACGGGGACAGAACCGAATGTAACGGTTCTGCCGGTTGATGTACCAGTGGTGCGTAGCGTTGGCACTTATCACACTTTCGTACGAAGTCTTTGGCATCTTGTTCCATGTGAGGCCAATAATATCCTGCCCTTACCAATTTCAGCACTAAGGAATCTGCGCCAGAATGATTGCCCAAATATCCCTCGTGGACTTTTCGCATGACATAGTTAGCTTCAGATACCCCCAATGCTACTTTGGCGCACAGCACCCGGGACGCTTTGGAGTATTCGGCCAACTTACCGTGCTCCAGATAATTGATAACTTCATTCCTCTAGTCCCTGACTAAATTAGTCATATTTACGTCATAGTAGTTGTCTATATCCAAGACCGAGTACCATCCCGTACTTCGATCCCTTTATTTCTATCGATGATCCAAGGTTAGCCGATGCGTCTGCTTCTGCGTTATCTTCCCTCGGGATATGAGTAATCGACCACTCCAGAAATTGCGCCAACAAAGCCTGGACTTTTACGACATATTGTTGCATGCGCTGCTCTTTGGTTTCGAAGATCCCATAGACCTGATTTAGCACCAGCTGTGAGTCGCATTTGATTTCGATGACCTAGGAATCAAGTCCCTGGGCCATTCTAATGGCTTGCCTTAGGGTTTCCCCCGAAGGAGTAATTAATACCATACCAAGCCCGGATCCTTTAACGTTGGAAGCTACATCCGTAAATAAGGTCCAAACCCCCGATGTTAATTCCCACACCATTACTGCCTTTTTGGTTGCCAGAGGCAGTAATCCTGGACTGAAATCGGCTACAAAGTCAGCCAAGACTTGTGACTTAATTGCAGTCCTTGGTTTATATTCTATGTTGAACTCACTCATTTCTACGGCCCATTTGGCCAATCTACCCGAGAGCTCGGGTTTGTGAAGGACGTTCCGCAAAGAAGAAAGTGGTCACCACGGCTATCGGGTGACATTGGAAGTAGGGCCTCAGCTTCCGAGCGGCGACTACGAGAGGTAAGGCCAGTTGCTCCAAATAGGGGTAACGAGTTTCTGCTCCCGTTAAATTTTACTAACGTAATAAATAGGATATTGCATATCTTCGTCCTCAAGGACTAAAACTACAGTTATTGCGACTTCCGAGAGCGCGAGGTTGACTAACAGTGTTTCATCTTCTTTTGGTGTCGAAAGCAATGGAGGGATTGACAAGTACTTTTTCAAATCTCTCAAAGCTTGCTGGCACTCCGGGGTCCATTCGAAATTATTTTTCCTTTTTAGTAGTGCGAAGAAACAATGACATTTTTCTGATGACCGGTAAATGAACCTGCTCAAAGCTGCCAATCTCCCCGTGAGCATTTGTACTTCCTTCATGCTTGACAGTTGATCCGGGATGTCTTCGATGGCCTTGATCTTATCGGTGTTTACCTCAATTCCACTTTGCGATACCAAAAAATCCAAAAACTTACCAGAGCTGACCCCGAACACGCATTTCTCGGGGTTAAGTTTCATATTGTGCTTCCTTAGGATGTCAAAAGTTTCTTGCAGATGTTTAAGGTGATCACCTATATTTAAAGACTTAACAAGTTTATCGTCTATATAAACTTCCATAGTTTTTCCTATTTGTTTTTCAAACATCTTATTCACGAGCCGTTGATATGTGGCTCCGGCGTTTTTCAACCTGAAGGACATCACATTATAGCAATATGTACCGAAATTCGTAATAAATGAAGTATTTTTCTGATCCTCTGGGTTCATCTTAATCTAATCCCAGAATAAGCATCGAGAAAACTCATTAACTCATGCCCGGCTGTAGCATCAATCATTTGATCGATGTTTGGCAGTGAGAACGAGTCTTTCGGGCACGCCTTATTCAAATCGTTATAATCTACACACATGCGAAATTTGTTGTTCTTCTTAGGAACTACTAATATATTAGCTAGCCAGTTTGGATACTTTACCTCTCGAAGCGAACCGATATTAAGTAAGCGAGTTACCTTTTCCTTGACGAATTTATTCCTGACTTCGGCAATAGGTTTTTTCTTCGGCAAGGCTCTTAACCTTGTGGTCATGGGTTCTAGCCCCACAGTGGGTGCCAAACTATTTGCTCGTAAAACGGTACAGTTGAATTTATACGTGATTTCTAGACAAGTGAATTAATTCGATCTTGAAATAACAAAATAATTGAAGAAATATATAACCCTTAGCCTTGATAGGAAGACGAAATGACAGAAATAAAGGCTCTGGTAGTGAAGCCTCCGGCCGCAATAATAATAAGAACAAGAACTAAAAACAAGAGGGTAAAATTGATTAGAGCTTTGAGTAGGTTGTAATATTAGTTTTTTTTCCAGAAAATTTGTATCCTTACAATGATAACATAGCTCACTATTTGTAGCTACGTCTAGGAAAGGAAGTCTTAGGATCGCGCCCTTCTTTAATGTCAATTATAAGGGTTATTAATGAAGATGTAACGGTAAGTATAAAATCCAAATTTCTTGCAATAGGCAACGTACTTAATCCTGTAGAATATTCTCCATTAAATATTACCGGGCGAAGAGTATTTATTGCATCTCTATGAGCGTTATTCTTTCCGGTGACAGACGGGACCGTTGTCTTCGATTTTGGCTATCTCCGTCTTAGGTTCCACGTATTTCTCTTTTGGACGGCCACGTAGCATAGCATATTTTACTCTATACAGTAGCTAAGGGACAAATTATTGAGATTTTATTTGGTCGATAAGAACAATATGTATCATGAGTTGTGATAGTATAAAGTTTAAAGATAACTAGACTTCCCTTTCACCTATCTCTGTCCTCCATTATTCAAAATAAATAAACAAATAACTAAAAGGCAATGTTAACCTAAAAAGAGGCCGAATGGCCTAATGGCCCCTACACTTGTACCGGTTTTTGAAAGTTAAGCTGCCAAACTTAAGAGTTTTTTAACTTATACTTTCACTTCATAGAAGGACTATTAATAAACGCCTCTAACTATTGACCATACTTACATAGCAACCACATAGTTATCATGGCAAAAGTGTGTGACGATTACGCTTGTGCAACACATATATACAACAATACAGCTAATTTATAAAAAAAAAAAAAGAACTAAAATAACAACAACGAAAAAAAGAACAATAAATCACAAGGAAAATATGTTTTCATTTAATGAATGAGAAATGACCTTTGACTCACATTGTCTTGCCATTGCTTTTAGACTCCTAATACACACCTCAATTTGTGATTAAGCTTATCAGTAGAGTTAGAATAATTAACTTTAGATCTAATGCATACAGTGCTCCCGAAAAAACTTAGAAGCAACCCCTAGGAGGATGTCACTTATAAATTTAAATATTCTTTTAATAAAATAAACTAGCAAAAAGAAAAAAATAATATGTCCATAAATAAATTTCAATATATGACACCTCAACTTAAAAAAATCTCACAAAAATCTCTTTAAAATTTCAAGATACAGCTATAAAAAAAAATAGCAATATCTATTTAAAGTTAAATTAATATTTTAAAATTTAACATATACTTTGTAAAAGAATATCTTTTTCATACACTATTCAAGACTCAAACTAATTATAAAGTCCAACTCTCAATCAAATCAAGCTAGTTAAGTCTTCAAAAAAGCCTTTCAAGTTCAATTTAAGTACCAAGTTTAATAAATTACAAGATTTGAACATAAACATCCACAAAATAGTCAAATCATTCATTAAGATTAAGTTACTAAAATAATAGTGTCATGATCTATAAGATACACTTAAATATGCGCACTTCAATGATTAAGTTTATTTCTCACATATAATATCCCTAAGACTCTAGTTTTCCAGATACCATCCCGATACAAAAATGATAGAGAAGAGAACCACTTTATTTATGAACAATGACCATGAATGTTTATTTTAGTCTCGCCATCTTTCATTGTGTATCTTGTAGGAGTAATATTTTTCTCTTTTCTTTCTTGTTTGTATCTTTGTGAGAAATTGTTTTTGAAAAAATATCTAATGGCACCAAGTGTGCAGCGGTTAATGAAGTCTAATAAAATTATGTGAAACACGAATTTAGGTACCAATAAAGATAAAAGGATTACCCGCATTAAAATACTTCTAAGTTTAATAGGGACGTGAATTTATTTTCTATTTTGTGTTTAATCGTAAATTGCAAACATATGCACAAAAGAGATTTTTGAAAAGAGGAAAAGATCAAGACTTCAACTTCAAGAGGATTAGTTTGGAAGTACAACGCACACCAACCTAGCTATCAAGAAATATTTATTTCGATTTCACAATTTCTGGTGATGTCAAAGTTGGAGCCTGGATACTATTAGTATTAATATTACAATTGCTGAGATTTGACAAATCTTATATTCAAAACCAATGTAGAGGTAGATCCACGTCTTACATTTTTAGACTATGATATTAGACCGGAGAGCATTTCTTTTGAAGTATAAAGAACTACAAGAAAAACATATTTTCACATCTCAATTTGGTTTCTTTTTTCCCCACACTCCTATAGGAGATTCCAAGGAATCATCCATTCTCCAGTTCCCAATTACAGAGCCCCATTGCTAATCTAAAAGACACAAGCCTTGACTAGAGATGATTTGATTTTTTCTTTGCCATAAAATACGCTGTTGATCAAATTAAATTTCCTTTCATAAAAAGTTAATTTGCTCCATTCTCCTCCCACCATCTAATTCGATTCCATTATATACTATTTAGTGTAAAGCAATGTCAAAAGGATAGTAAGAGAACGTAGGAATATATCAAACTAACCAACCAAAAGATACCATCTTAAAATGGGAAAAATAGTTTCTGTTACTATTCCAAATCACTTATTTTCCCCCGTAACCTTGGCCAAACACAAACTCTCCAAAATAAACACTTCTTTTTGAAAATTAAGAACTTTTAATTTTCTAAAGATTTAGCCAAACCGTCTAATAAGTACCACCATAGTGAAAACCTAGTTGAAACAGAACTTTCTAGTTTTTGGCTCGTTAAACTGAAATGCGTGTAAACAAGAAATTTCGAACATGCGCATTATTTAAACACATGTCGAGAAAGAGAAGAAGACAAGACTCCAAACTTTTAATAGGGTTAGTTAGGATTTAGGACACGCCACCCGTTTTTTTTTTCTTAAAATTTATTATACATAGAGGGGCGTGAAAGAGCCAGGTTGGGCCGATTTTGGGGTCAAAATGGACTGAGTCAATAAATGGACGGGTCAATAAACGTTACTTAGCCGATGATGAGTTAGGTTAAGATACGCTAAAATTTGGTGAAATTCAAAAATAGCTAGATTTATAAGTGTCAATTAGAAAATAGCCACAGTTTCAAAAGTAATCTAAATTTAGCCACTTTTCATGTAAAGATAAATCTGAACGAAAACATTGTTCAAAATTCGAAAAATATTCCAACGTAATATACTGGCATTCACATTTTTTTACATGTGAACTTCCAGCATAATATACTGGAGTTCCAGCATAATATACTGGTCCAGCATAATATGCTAGAAATTCATAGACAAGTGCTCCAATCTCTAGCATATTATGTTAGAACTTTCTGTGTGCTGAAATTCCAGCATAATATGCTGGAAGTTCATACACAGGTGCACCAATCTCCAGTATGTTATGTTGGAACTTTCCGTGTTGCAACAAAATAGTGGTTATTTTCAATGACTTTTCAAATGCTGGCTATTTTTCAATTACCAATCCGAAAACTGGCTAGCCCGTGCTATTTTTACCTAACATTTGGGTTATACCCCAACCCACTCAATTCTTGCCACGCTTTAATTAATTGGGATCTTTACACAAATAGCCGATCATATTCATTGTTTACTTTTTCTAGCCATATACATTGATTACACGCAATTATACACATATAATACATAAATTATGCATATATTATACTTTCACCGGCTATTTTTAATTTAAGTGATTGGATGGACGGCTATTCGGGTTAATTCTTCTTAATTATATGTCATTTTCTAAATTATTTAATTACTAAATAATTTTTTTCTTTTTTTATGGTCATATATAATATATAAACAAAAAAAATTTAAAAATATATTTTGGCAAAGTTACTCATGAATCAATTTAGGCTAACATAAGCCCAACTTTAAATGGATAAGATGAGTTGAGTCAAAATGTATTGAGTTCAGCAAATTGATGGCTCAATACCTCCCCCAACCTTGAGCTGATTGGGCGGATTATATTTTTCTAAGCCAATTCTGACACCTCTATACATAGGGAGAGGAGAATAAACTATAAGGTGAAAAATTAAACCTTCAATAATTAGGTGAAATTTAGATAATGAATCGATTGTAATATTAAGATTTTTCACTAACCTAATATTTAATTTTGATTTTCAAGATTTCCCATGTGGGTGAACAAAATTAGTATATAACTACTACTACTAGAGAATTTGACAAGTCTTGTTTTAAACTGTCCAATTCTTGAAACCCTTGAAGTTGAAGGCAAGAAAAAGTCACCCCAACCAAATAGTCCCAAAAAAAGGTTTGAAAGTGTACAAATGTGGACCCCACTTGTTACATTTTCTAGACTATACTATTAGACTAATAACGAACATTTAGTATTCCCTCCGTCTCATATTAACAGTCTTTATTATTAAAAATAGTTATTTTAAATTAATTATCATTTTAAAAGTTCAAGACAAAATTGATTATTTTTTTCCTTTTCTACTCTTAGTAATAATTGTTCTTGAAGATAAAGATAACACATAAATAGAATAAATATTTAATGAAGACAGATTATATTTTAAGACATAAATAAAAATAAAATAATCTAATCCTTTCCTAATTAATATTTTTTAAAAGGCGTATAAAAGAGCTAACACCACAAGACTGGAGGAGTATAAAGAACCCCAAGAAAATATATTCCCAATTTTGGTTTTCTCTTTTCCCCGCACTCCCACGGAAGATTCCAAAATCCATAGAATCATCCATTCTCCGATTCGCAATAACATAACCCCATTGCTAATCTAACAGTCACAGGTTGACCATAGATGATTTGATCTTTGCCACGTCGCCCCACTTAATTATTGAACGGCCGCGATTTGTTCATTTGTATCACTATCATGTGAGAGATGACTCTCACATTAACTATAGTGTTGAAAAAGAAGAGTCATTTACGAATATGCTGAGAATTCTCTTACCTCAGCTACCCCCTTTTGATTAAATTTTTTTTTCCTTTTTCAAAAACTGTCATTCAACACGCCAAGCATATGCTTTCTAAATATTCTTACTTCTTTTTTACCTGTTAAAAACCAGCCCCTACTTCTTGTTTTCCTTTGCTTATTACACACACACTATTCTCCTCTTCTCCCTCAATATATTTTCTCATTTTGTAGCATTTGTTTTCTCAAATTTAGGCCAAAGGGTATTGCATTTTTTAAAAAGAATATAGCAATGAAATTTGGGAAGAGGTTGAAGCAACAGATTCAAGAAACATTACCAGGGTGGCGTGACAAGTTCTTGTCATATAAGGACTTGAAGAAATTGGTGAAGTTGATTTCTTCTGCTTCACCAATGATTAGTGGGTCTTTGGAATATGGTAAGGCAGAGGCTGAGTTTGTGTATTTGTTGAATAATGAGATTGACAAGTTCAATGCTTTCTTTATGGAACAAGAAGAGGATTTCATTATTCGACATAAGGTATGGCACCAATTAACAAACTCAAAAACATTACTTCCTCCTTGTGGAAATTCTGGTTAATCTTTTTGTTTTGTGATTGGAATATAAGGGGGTTTGAGTTGGTTGAGTCAAAAATTGCTAAACTGTTTATTGAGTTAATAATAAAATTTATTATAGTGTTAAGAAAATCTCAATTCCTACATTAGTGAGTTGTGGGTCCTACAACTATTTTATAGACCTCTGCTTGTTTACTTTTGCTTATTTTTAATCTTTTCTTCATCTATTTCCTATCATTTTGGGTTTCAAATAAAATAAAAGGGAAGATCACTTTTATTCCCAGGGAAACTATTCATATTCGATAATCACAAAAATATATAAATTATGTATATATATAGTTTATATATATATATATATATATATATAAAGTATATAGTTTTTGGGCTACTATTTTTAAAGTAGTTATACAGTACCTCATTTTAAATAAGATAAAAACCAAGTGTGGCCAACCTAGTACTTAGTCCAAAAGTAGTCACAGGCCACCTACTCTACTTTTGTCCTTAGAAGACTCGTCATATATACACGAGAGAGGACGAAGCATCTTTACGGAATAAGCTCAAAGATGCCATAATCTTGATGTACTCTGTTTGTTTAAAACATTTGCAGAGCTCTTCCCTTTTCTTTTCTCTCTTTTTTTTTAATCCTAAGTAACTTTTAAATATTACCCTCCTATAAACTTTTGATGAAAAAGTTGGTCCGATATTGATACATCTTTTATGATAAATGACAAATAAATAAAAAAAAGAATAGAACGAGAAATATTATATAAAGGGGAACATTTGGAAGTGTCGTATCAACTTGAATCACTACATTTTTTTTTCAGTTGGTAATAGATTACAAGTTCACATTATTCTGCATTGATGTCTTTGATTGCTTACTTCAGAATATCTCACCAGATAATACTAAAGAGAGATTGATAAACCATTCATGTTTGATATATATGCAGGAGTTGCAACAGAGGATAGGGAAAGTAATTGATACTTGGGGGCTAAATGGTAGCCAACCCTCTAAGACAGATTACAAAGAGGAAATGGCAATGATCAGAAAAGACATTGTTGATTTCCATGGTGAAATGGTCCTCTTAATGAACTATAGTAACATTAACTACACAGGTAAATTGTGAAGGACACCCCTAATTTTTACCAATTTCTGATCTAGCAAGAAATTTAAACATCTAATACATGGATGGATATAACTCATGTTTAACTGATAGTGTAAAAGAAAACTAGTAGCGTCGTTCAATCTGTTATAGGGTGTTGTCTACCTTTTTTTTTCATATAATTAGTTCCACTTATTATTAAAAAAATTACCTTACAATTATATTTTAGATGATCTGGTAGTGTAAAAAATCATTAATTATAAATAAATTAAGTCAGTTATTAACCAAAAATATGCCTAGAGAATGTGGAAGGGATTCAAGAGTTCTTGATTTCCCTCAAAGCAGAATTCTTGATTTTCCTCCAAGCTGAAAAAATAGAAGAAAATCAAGAATATTTCATCTAATAATGTAACTTATAATCACCTTATTTTTATAGGGTTGGCTAAGATATTGAAGAAGTATGACAAGAGAACTGGTGGATTACTGCGCTCGCCCTATATACAGAAGGTGCTGCACCAGCCATTCTTCACAACTGATCTTATTTCAAAGCTGGTAAAAGAGTGTGAAAGCACCATAGACGCAGTATTTCCACCCTGTGAAGAAAAAACAAGTAACCAATTGGGAGAAAGAGAAGCAATAACAGTTGCAGGAGAAGGGATATTTAGGAACACAGTAGCAGCTCTTTTGACTATGCAAGAAATCAGAAAAGGCAGCTCTACTTATGGCCGATTCTCTTTGCCACCTCTCAACTTGCCAGAATCTGATGTTACTCACTCCTTGCAGCTCAATTCTCCCATAGCAATACCCTAGCACGTTTTGATATGTTATATATTATGTTACACTCATATATATATCGATCAGTATTTATTAGAAGTAACACGCGCGCCTTTTTCCTTTTTGGAGAAAAGAAGGAGAAAAACATGTCATTTAGCAATAATCTCTACTCTCTTTGTTGGTAATATATAAGCAAAATAGAGATGCTATATCTAGGCAAGTAATTTTAATGTAGATCCTCGCGTGACACGTGAAATGAATGAATTGGTCATATCCTTCAAGCATGAGTTGGTCCTTTCACCTTATTTTTATGTATGCACACATGCCATGCTATGATGCAATTATTTTTCGATTTGTGCGTGTCATCCTTACGTTACGTAAGGTCACGATAATCTTCTCTTATCGTTTCAATTTATGTCCCCAAAGGGACACATGATGCATCCAGTATATCTGTGGTATATCTGTGTTTGTGTTGTGTGGTGATTATATAAGTTTTAAGTTTAATGTATTGACAAATATCTCTACATAATGAGGATATTTATAAGGTAATTTTTTATGATAAAACATTAATTGGCGGCTTGATAAAAAATGATAATAACCTATTGTAATAAGTTAATCTACGTATATTGATTATGTAAAAAAAAAAAATTATACGGTCAGCAACTATATATTAACTTATGAGCCGATGATATTGTTTGCTAATGCTTTTAGGAGCAAGAAGTGAAAATAAGAACAGAGAAAATTACAGCGAAAAAATGACTCGCAACTCTTAGAAAACATCTCGATAGTTTAAGCAGAAAAATTATGAGTTGATTCAAACGAATAATTACCAACTGATGTTTCACTAAGTGAAGATAATTCTGTATATACAGAATCATTTGTGTTTGGGGCTTAGCCTCTTGGCTTTGCTTTCGGCCCATTGCTTTCTGCCCATTTTAGATGAGTTTAACTACACCGTATATAGTGACAATTTACAGAAATTTATATAATTGGATCACGTAAAAGATAACCATCAATAATAAATAAAATTAACTTCCTGAAAATAATGAAATAACTGGCCTATTACAAAAGTAAAGTACATATAAGTTAAAATGATCTCATATATGCCCTCGTCTTCTGAGACGCTAAACCAAACATTGAAGAATAATGTTATCAAGAAAAAGAGTTTCTTTCTATTAAAGTACAGAATAGGACCTTTACATGGAGGGGATAGAATTTGTAGTTGCAAAAGAAAGGTCATGACTCGTGAGCTTCTAATATGCATGACTCCCTTGACCCCAGAGGAAGGCTGCGGTCCAGATGGTAACACCGGCTACTGCCTACGGCTGCTTCGCCTAGCTGCACGACGCTTGTATTGCTCTTCCACGACTAGTTTTCATTTTCGATAGAGAAAGCGGCAGCTCCAGAGGCGCTGGGACATAAATTGCCCACCCCGCTCCCGATGAGCAATTATATGACACTTAGTTATATTCTTCATCTCAGATACATATTATATGGTCAGATACTGTGTGCACATCGAAAAATTATGCTACTACGCTAAAGTATATATAAATTGTTGAATTAAAGCTCCTTGATTATCAATGGATGATTTTGGCGCAATGGCAAAAAATTGATTATTTATTTATTTTTCCACACCGTAGAAATTACACTCGATCGTTGATAAATTAAGCCTGTAACCCCTGGTCAACTTATGCTATACGTTAATTTCATAGTTCAGACTCCAAAATTTAAGCCAACGCCACGCGAACTCGCCAACTCCACTCCCGATTCTCTTATTCCTTTCATTTAATTACCAAAATCGAACAAGAAGAATAAAGAGAAACACAACAGCAGCTGAACAGGAGTAAAAATTACTCCTCAAATATTCTAACACAACACTAGAAACGTCCTATATATGTTTTCTGGAAACAACAAGATCGTAATGGCAAAACTTGCCCACGCAAATCACAGAACTTCCGGTGGTTTGTTTTTGTCACGACCCAAAATCCCAACCTGGTCGTGATGGCGCCTCTCGTGAGGACAAGGCAAGCCAAACCAATACAACTGCTCTTAAACAGTTAAACCATGTAATTTAAAAAAAGAATAAATAAACAACAAGGTAGTTCGGAATATATATATATAAAGTACCATCCCGACTACAGCCCTCAGATCGGGGTGTCACAAAGTCATGAGCCACTAAAGAAGGCCTAAAGATAATATAACTATTACAATATCTTAAGCACAATTGTTTGAAAGAAGTAAAGTCAACAAAAGAAAAGAGTCACGGGGCTGCGGACGCAAGCAGCTACCTCGTAATCTCCGAAGCTCCGAATCAGCAGTAGTAGTCAGTACCTCGGAGCGGGACCGCTAACGCCTGAATCTGCACACATGGTGCAGGGAGTAAAGTGAGTACTTCCAACTCAGTGAGTAATAAATGTAAATAAAGACTGAAGGTAAGAAATCACATAATGCACAAAAAAACATCATTAAAATGGTAACCATGTGTAAAGTCAGGTAGAAACTCCTTTCAAATACATGCCCCCCGGGCTTAACATCATTTGCAACAGTAAAACCTTTTCAAAATCCGATTACCAGTTGTCATTGTTACCAACCGTAACCCTACAGTTGTCATTGTTACCAACTGTATTATCAACC
>MCJB01030277.1:39348-86074 GCA_002018475.1 Nicotiana obtusifolia | reverse complement strand
AAGGGACCCTAGGTCCTATTTATATTAGCTGAAAATCAAACAAAAGTGCTGAACCCAACCATTTTCGCGACCCCTTAGCTGATCTCCTTTCTTTCTTTTACAAAGATTACTCTAACTTTTTCATACGAAGTCCGATTTGGACGATTCTTTTTGCTACGGCTCCGTAATTTCAAGACGGAGCTAATTCTTCAAACGAAATTGAATTTGGAGGTCGTTTACTAATTCTAATATCCATTACACCAGAAAGTATGAAGTTAACGCTTTATAAAGCGACGAATTAAGTCCCGTTAACCATTCAAAATTCACCCGAGACCCCCGGGACTTTATCCGAACATGCACACATGTTCTATAACCTCATTCAAACTTGTTCCAATCTTTGGAACACTAAGATGAACATCGATTTATTAAATTTGTATTGAAACCAATTCTATGAACTTCAAGGATCCTCAATTCGATCCTTCGATCCGAACCCGACCAAACTATGTCCGAACGGTCTGAAAATTTGCACGCAAGTCCAAAATCACATAAGGAACCTACAGCAACTTTCGGAATTTCATTCCGACTTCCGGATCAAAATTCGACCTATCGACCGGAAACTCGAACTTCCTCGATTCAAATTTAGTGTTATTCGAGGTCTATCAAATATGTTCCGGTCACTCGTCTAAGTCATATATTCTCTCCCGAAGCTAGTCGAGTCGTCGGAATTGAAATCCGAACCCTCTAACTCATAAGTCAATCCACGGTTGACTTTTGTGACTTAGACGACCATGTGTCTCATTTCTTTTCAATTCACTTCGAGTACATTTTACTCGACTTAACTTCACATAATATAAATAATGAAATGAATTTGGGGCAATAAAGTGAGTCATCACAGTTTTCCATTATCTGTGTTCCATCTTTTAAAGTAGATCATACATAGAACATGCAGTTATGTACAACTTGAAGAGCTTCATTCATGATTTTCCCTTTGAGATTATTTCCTGTCGAAGATCTTCTTTAGTAAAGTCCTTGCAATTATTACGTACTAAGGAGAAGAATGAGCACGCAGCAAAAAGGACTAAAGGAACTAGGGAAGGCAGAGAGAAAGTAGAGAGACTAATGAGAGAGCTCCAAAAGCTGCCAAAGCCAGACGGCTGCAAAACCACATGATTTGACTCTTCAGCAACATGAGTAGCGTTGTTAGGCAATAAAGAGAAATTGATATGAGGAAGCACCACGTCACTATTGGTTTTGTTTCAAAAGGGTCCTTCCCTTGGCCTTGATACTTGAGTGCAGCCACTGCCAGAAGAGATGAAACCAATATTTTGAAAACAGAGTGCCATTTTGCTGGAGATTTCAGCTTTTGCTCGCTGCATATAGAAAGAAAAAAACACAACGAATTAAGAAAACACAAACAAGCTAGAATTTTCAATGATGAAATATACATACATACATATATATATTCCATCAAAATCTGCATCTCTAGACAAATTTGTTTGTTGCAAATGCTTGCTAGCTCCAGGAGGAATAAATGATTAGTTAGTACAATCTTCTAGCTAGATAGATTGAAAATTAAAAAAGAATGTGGTTCTTGCATGTGACAGATAGTATATATATAATACGTACTACTAAAACCTGAATACATGCATGGACAAGAAATGAAACCAAATTTTCTTTAATTGAATTCAGTTACCTGAGGAGAATTAATTAAGACATATAGGATGTGAGATGAAACCTAGCTTGATGCTGCGCTATCCATTATTTGTTTATCTTTATAATATCAAAGAGTGTGGTCACGCCATGCCTATATATATATGCCTTCAACGCCCTTCAGAGGACCTTCAAGCTATTGGGATGTATTTGATGAAGTGGCCAGCGGGAAAGATTTGAATATTCCTTTGGAAGAAGACTATAATATAGTCTGTAATTACACTCTAATGGTATTCAAAGATGGTGCCCAAGTTCTTGTGAAGATGCACAATTACACTCTAAGGAGTAATTGTTTGGTACGAATCAAAATACAAAATTGGTCGCCGAAATTAACTATATTTGTTAGCCGAAAAGTGTGTAATTCTTTTTTATTATATTTATATAATACACATATATGCAAACTATTTACATTTTATGGGCTATTACTTTTTGAAGCAGCTAAAATATACATTTCTCTAGTTGTTTAGACCTCAGTATAAATAGTGCATGGCGGTCATCTTTCATTTATACTAGTGTTTTCTTTGAAAAATGTTTCTCCGATAATCAAACACAAGAAACGTAACTCATTTTTTGGAAAATATTTTTCTTCATGCCAAAGCATGTATAAAAAGAAAAATCGGAAGAAGAAGAAGAAGAATAACAACCAGCAGTTGTGATAAGGAAGAAGATCTCCTCTATTTGAAGTACATCTTCTTTTGTTCATTCTCCAGTACCGCGCACTACTCTTTATTCTTTGGAAAGAAGGAATAACCATACCTCCTTCTCCAACTTTGGATCTTGCATTAATCTCCATGTTCAGCCTAGCTAGTCCGTACTTGTCAACTTCAGTATTGAATATGCCTCCACTTCTATTTACCCTTGCCTTGTTCATTATATATTGAGTGGAAAAAGGACCATTCGCTTTGTAGTTATAAGACCCACTAGAGGCAAGTAAAATAAAAACTAATATTTAAAGAAATGGCCGATAATCTTTGTGAAAGTTTTATTTTATCCTCTTTTTTTTCATTACATATTATTTGAACATGCTAATTAGCAATCTCCACCTATGTGGGATTGCAAAACATAGACAGATCATAGGTGAATAGTCAACTTTAAAATATATTCAATCCGTTGTGGGTCTAAAATAGAAAAGAATGGATTCAAAAGGATTTAGTAATAGACTTCAACTAATTTAGAATTAAGGTATAGTTTATTACTCCATTGATAAAGACTGGCTTACCGATGTCTTGTAAAAAATTGGAACTGATGATACCTTTTCTTATTAGTTTCGGACTAACATTCACATCTGAATTTTCTCAATTTAGTATGGAGAACATAGATATCCTTTCAGCCCTTTGGTCTCTGTGAGGAGATTTTAGTCATAATTATTTTTACGTTATCATCATAAAACCGAGTGTTCTGTGCCGTTAAAAGTAAAAAGAGAAAATAACAAAACAAATCACATTCATGCATGAGGTAACACAGCTTCTCTATTATTTTATTTTATATTTTTGGGCGTAATTTAAATTCACATGCTCATGTGAAAACTTAATTTGAAAAGAATCTTTCAGATAATTTCAGTTATCGCCTAAATTATTTCTGTTTGTTTATGAGGATTTACCCGGCATATTCATGCTTAGTTGAAGTGATAACTCTCATCTGACGAAGTTGAACATGTTAATACCTTTTGGTTTATACAATTCGGCAGTACTATTATCTCGATATGTGTCTCTGTATTTTCTGGCTAACATGTATTCTTTGCATTTGTTTTGTTTGTCACGTCAAAAGACAGTGACATTCACACACTCGGGTTCGTATGGGATTGAAAGATTTGTGTTACTAGCACATTAAAGATGTAGTATAACATAAGGTGTTGCTCAAACCTAAATTGTTAAAGTATCGAAATAAAATATCATGTCAAAATCAAAAGGCTGTCAATGTATTTTGCCAAATAACTTGTTCAGATTCGGAGTTCATGAGAGCTCTACTAAATCAGTTAGTGTGAACAAAGTAAATAACTATCCTTCTAAACATCACAGCATCACCAAATTTTCGCTTCGATATCTAAATGAATTTAATTAGTGATAGCATATATATAATATGATAGATACTTTAATGTCTCTGTTAACTTGGAGTTAATAACAGAGTACTTTAATTTGACAATGGGCACAACAGTCTTACATTTCTCTTTTCCTTTATGATGATGATATGGCATACGTTTCTTTTTCTTATTACCACCCTTCTCATGCAAATGATCCTTTCTTCCCCCATGCATGGTGTTATGAAGTCTTTCTTAGTTAGTCATGTTATATCATTTCACGCTTTAATATTTTGCATGGATCATGCCACTTTTCCTATTTGGTCGACCTCCCTTTCAAACTTTACGGACAATTGGAAACTTGATCTTGCTGTAGGAATTCGCATATATAAACTGCCACGTGTAAGACTAGATCTCGATCAAGAGGAATGGCGGTATTTTTACGTGATGCACCCGGATTATAAGAAAGAAGAACTAATTTTTGAAATTTATGATCTAAAATAAGTCATGAATACTTATGTGATTATAAATTATTTTATTAATTTGTACAATAAAATTTTTATAAGATAAATTATCTTTAAATATAAAAATGTATCATCCTTTGAAACACAATAAAAAGTTAAATTTGTCAAAAAACTGTCAAAGAAAATTATCAAAAACTTAAATTCCGCCATCCCTGTTCTACCTAAAGAAAGATAAATTAATTCTTGTACAATTTTGAAATGAATAAATTAAAATAGTTGTGCACTCTACACATTCAAATCTTTTTGGGAATTAACTTTGAATATTGTATTGGGTCGGATATAATCGACCGCGTAAGGAGGATCGGGCCCAGGCACAATGTAAGACTGAATTATTTCAATCCGGGATCAGCAAGTCGGATACGGGGCTGGAGCGATCGAGATAAGGCAATCGACGGCAGTCAAGGAAGGCATATCTTGCGGTAAAAGGATCAGTCTCGACCGGATATCTCGTGGATTCCTAATATCTCGGCGGGAGTCATGATCTCAACCGTCATAGACGTTAGACCATTATTTTAGGAATATTCCACCCCATAATTTGGGGGATTCTATCTTATAATCAGGTTTTTACTATATGTAGGGCTTTTCTTTTACCTATAAGAGGGGCATTTATCTCCATTGTAACGAACGAGATACAGAACAAATAAATACTAAGTACTTCAGCTATCTCTTATCAGAATTGATTATCCCTTATTGTGTTTCATTTCATTATCAGCAATTCATTCAACTACAGCGGTTTGATCGTTCTTTTGCTTATTATATTTCAATTACTTATCATTATATTTCACGTTGTATTGAATTGATTCATATATCCTTAGCACTACGAACAAATTTAATTGTTACTCGGATTTTAAGGGTAAACAGTTTGGCGCCCACCGTGGGGCCAAGGATAATAGTGAACATTCAGTACAAATTCTCTGCCACAAACTATTTTACGCTTGCTATTTGCAGGACTTTCTGTTTTTCAGATTACAACATAACCATGTCGCACTCACTTCCCCTCAGCAACGAGCTTAACCACCAAGGTGAAAACAAGGTCCCGACTGACGCCAACTCTCAGGTGGCAGTCGACGCCGATCAGACCTTAGACCCATCGAACAGCGTTCGGAGGGAACCTCATTTAGAAACTCAACGTAATGGAGGAGACGAGATTAGCCTCAAAGTGATATTTGATATGTTGCAAGCCCAGCAAGCGGCCATAGCTCAACTGCAAAGTCGCGGTCAAATACCAGACAGAGTCGAGGCCATTTCTTCTCGAGGGATAGATCCACAAGATTAGCCGGTCGCAGCGCAACCGGATGAAAACGGTTCGGGAGCAAACTCCGAAATCACGAAAATGCTCGAGGAGCTGACTAAACGGGTCGAGATGGGAGAAAAAAGGATCGAGGCCAACGATAGGAAGGTGGAGACGTACAATTCAAGGGTAGACCAGATCCCGGGGGCACCCCCAGTGCTGAAAGGTTTGGACTCAAAAAAGTTCGTACAAAAACCTTTCCCGTCCAGCGCTGCTCCAAAGCCGATTCCAAAAAAATTCTGCATGCCAGAAATCCCCAAATACAACGGGACTTCGAACCCAAATGAACATGTGACGGCGTTGCGCTATAAAAGGGAACAATCTCGAAGACGACGAAATCGAATCCGTCCTTCTGAAGAAATTCGGAGAAACACTGTCCAAGGGAGCGATGACGTGGTATCATAACTTGCCACTGAATTCCATCGATTCCTTTTCCATGCTCGCCGATACCTTCGTCAAAGCCCATGCGGGCGCTATCAAGGTCGAGACGAGAAAATCAGATTTGTTCAAAGTTAGACAACGGGACAACAAAATGTTAAGAGAGTTCGTATCGCGCTTTCAGATGGAGCGAATGGACCTGCCACCAGTTACAGATGATTGGGACGTACAAGCCTTCACTCAAGGACTCAATGCTCGAAGTTCAGCAGCATCTCAGCAACTCAAACAGAGCTTGATTGAATACCCGGCCATCACCTGGGCGGACATTCACAACCGGTACCAGTCAAAGATCAGGGTAGAAGATGATCAGATCGGGGTTCCCTCGGACTCCTCTTAACCTTTTAGAATTTATGATCGACCTCTAAGGGATAACTATCGAGAACCAAGGTCAAACCGAGATAGACACCGGCCATACCCAGGAGATCGAAGGATTGTTCCGAGGGGGCATAAATCCCCGAGACAGGAAAGCAGGAACGATTTCAACCAAAGGAACCGGAAACCGTTGCCGAAAAACAACTTCGAGAGAACCAGTAACCACCAAGAAGCACCTCGGTTGTCCGAGTACAATTTTAATGTTGATTCGGCAACTCTTGTATCAGCAATCGGCCGCATCAAAGACACCAAGTGGCCAAGGCCGTTACAAACAGACCCTGCCAAGAGAGACCCCAACCTCATATGCAAATACCGTGGCACTCATGGGCACAGAACGGAAGATTGTCGGCAGCTGAGAGAAGAAGTAGCCCGGTTGCTCGAAAACGGGCATCTTCGGGAATTTCTAAGCGATCGAGCCAAAAACCACTACGAAAATAGGAACAGACCAGCAAATCAAGAAGAGCCGCGGCACATAATTAACATGATAATCGGAGGAGCGGATGCACCCCAAGTACAGGTATTGAAACGCACCAAAATATCGATTACTCGAGAAAAACGTACTCGAGACTATGCAACAGAAGGAACTTTGTATTTCAGCGACAAGGATATTGAAGGGCTTACACAACCTCATAATGATGCACTGGTGATATCGATGCTAGTACATGATACCCGGGTGAAGCGCGTACTTATCGATCCCGGGAGCTCAGCTAACATAGTTCGGTCTTGGGTCGTTGAGCAACTGGGACTGTCAAACCAGATTATCTCCGAGGTCCGGGTCCTCAACAGTTTCAACATGACTTCAGAAACAACCAAGGGTGAAATAATGCTGATGGTGAATATCGCTGGGACTATCAGGGCAACGAAATTTTGCGTGATCGAGGGCGATATGAGATATAACGCCTTGCTCGGGAGGCCTTGGATACATGACATCAAAGTCATACCTTCAACCCTACATCAAATGTTGAAGTTTCCATCGGCCGAGGGGGTCGTCACCGTCTATGGGAATAGCATGCTGCAAGGGAAATGTTCGCAGTGGAAGAAGTGGCACCGAAACCTACTGTTCCTCCACAAAAGGCTAAATAGCAATCAGAGAAGCCGCCTTCAACAAATGAGGGCGAACAAGATCAGCCCGACGACGACAGTTACGGGGTACCCCGATCGTTTATTGCTCCGGAGAGTCCGACGCAACCAAGTCGACGGTCGAAGAGCTCGAACAAGTCTCAATCTGCAGCGACGCAGCCGATCGAAAGGTATACCTGGGTTCGGGTTTAAAATCCGAGCTCAGGGCCAAACTACTTACTTTCCTTTCAGCTAATGAAAATTCCTTTGCTTGGTCCCATTTAAACATGACAGGCATACCACCGGAACTTGCAACGCACAAGCTGAGTGTTGATCCGAAATTCCGGCCGATCAAACAAAAAAGGAGACCTCAGTCCGAAGCTAAGCAGGCCTTCATCAAGGACGAGGTAACTAAACTCTTAAACATAGGGTCCATTTGGGAGGTTAAGTACCCAGAATGGTTAGCTAATGTAGTTGTAGTCCCTAAGAAGGGAAACAAACTTAGAATGTGTATAGATTATAAAGACCTAAATAAAGCATGCCCCAAAGACACCTTCCCCTTGCCCAACATCGATCGCATGATCGATGCTACTGCTGGCCACAAGACTCTTAGTTTTCTTGACGCCTATTCTGGGTATAACCAGATACAAATGGATAAGGATGACCAAGAAAAAATATACTTCATCACTAAGTATGGCACTTATTGCTATAATATGATGCCTTTCGGGCTTAAAAATGCAGGGGCGACATATCAACTCTTGGTAAATAAAATGTTTGAAAAACAACTAGGTAAAATGATGGAAGTTTATATCGATGACATGTTTATTAAGTCCCTGCGAGCAGAGGACCATTTAAGTCATTTGCAGGAAACGTTTGACGTTCTGAAGAAATACAACATGAAATTGAATCCGGAGAAATGCGCGTTCGGAGTGGGATCTGAGAAGTTCCTCGGGTTTATGGTCTCGAACCGGGGAATAGAAATCAACCCAGACAAAATTAAGGCCATCGAGGACATAACGGTCGTCGACAGCGTCAAGGCCGTACAGAAATTGACAGGGCGGATTGCAGCGTTGGGCCGATTTATATCGAGATCATCGGACAGGAGTCATCGATTCTTCAATTTGCTAAAAAAGAAGAACGAATTCTCATGGGGACCGGAATGCCAACATGCATTGGAGGAACTAAAAAGGTATCCTTCCAGCCCGCCTTTACTACATACACCGAAAATATGCGAGCAGTTATACCTTTACCTCGCTATATCGGAGATAGCAGTGAGCGGGGTCCTGGTCCGAGAAGAACAAGGTACGCAATTTCCCATTTATTACGTTAGTAGGACATTAGAAGAAGCCGAAACCAGGTATCCACGCTTAGAAAAACTAGCTCTCGCTTTACTGAGTGCCTCTAGAAAATTGAAACCATACTTTCAATGTCACCCAATATGCGTGGTGACAACTTACCCCCTTTGAAATGTTATGCATAAACCCGAGTTGTCGGGTCGATTGGCCAAGTGGGCCATCGAGATCAGTGGAACGATATCGAATATCGACCTCGAACCTCGATAAAATCTCAGGTACTGGCCGATTTTGTCTCCGACTTCACACCGTCGCTCATCCCCGAAGTCAAGAAAGAACTCATGGCTAAATCGGGGACTCCTTCGGGAGTGTGGACTCTGTTCAAAGACGGTGCCTCAAATTCAAAGGGGTCGGGGCTAGGCATCGTACTCAAGCCCCCGACCAGGAACACAATTAGACAATCTATTAGGACTATAAAACTAACTAACAATGAGGCCGAATATGAGGCTATGATCGCAGGTCTAGAATTGGCCAAAAACCTTGGAGCAGGAGTAATCGAGGCCAAGTGCGACTCCCTCCTTGTTGTCAACCAAGTGAATAGAACGTTCGAAGTCAGGGAAAGACGTATGCAAAGGTATGTGGATAAACTTCAGGTCACATTACACAAGTTTAAGGAATGGACCCTACAGCACATACCTCGAGAACAAAACAGCGAAGCCGATGCCCTCGCCAACTTAGGCTCATCGGTCGAAGACGAAGAAATTGACTCTGAAAAAGTTGTGCAGTTGTTAAGGTCGGTGGTGGAGGAAGGTCATGCCGAGGTCAACTCAACAAGATTGACCTGGTATTGGAGAAATAAGTACATAGAGTATCTCAGCTCTGGTAAATTGCCATCCGATCCTAAAGAATCGAGAGCGCTGCGCACGAAGGCAGCCCGATTTTGTCTGGCCGATGATGGAACTCTGTACAGAAGGACCTTCGGAGGACCTCTATCTATATGTCTCGGACCGGGAGACACCGAGTACATCTTGAAAGAAATACACGAAGGAGCTTATGGCAACCATTCCGGATCCGACTAATTAGTTCGAAAGGTGATTCGGGCCGGCTATTACTGGAACGACATGGAAAAGGATGCAAAGGAATTTGTACGCAAATGCAATGGATGTCAAAGGCATGCACCGATAATCCGCCAACCTGCAGAGACATTACATTCAATCATATCGCCATGGCCATTTATGAAGTGGGGGATGGACATTGTAGGTCCCCTCCCTCGAGCACCAGGTAAAGCTCAATTTATCCTTTTTATGACTGACTATTTTTCTAAGTGGGTAGAAGCACAGGCTTATGAGAAGGTCAGGGAAAAAGAGGTGATCGACTTCATATGGGACCATATCATCTGCCGATTCGGGATGCCTTCATAAGTCGTATGCGATAATGGCAAACAATTTATTGGCAGTAAGATAACCAAGTTCTTCGAAGATAACAAAATCAAGAGGATACTGTCAACTCCATATCACCCCAGCGGCAACGGTCAAGCAGAATCGACCAACAAAACCATAATCCAAAACCTAAAGAAAAGGTTAGCCGACGCTAAAAGAAAATGGAGGAAAATGCTGCCCGAAGTTTTATGGGCGTATCGAACGACCGAAAAAACTAGTACCGGAGCCACCCCGTTTTCCTTAGTATATGGCACCGAAGCATTGATACTGTTCGAGGTAGGCGCACCATGCATCAGGTTTCGACACGCAACCGAAGAGTCCAACTGGGAGGCTATGAATATTAGTCTGGAACTCTTAGATGAAAAAAGAGAAGCCGTTCTAGTTCGAATGGCAGCTCAGAAGCAAAAAATCGAGAGGTACTATAATCGGAGAACTCGTCTCCGATACTTTAGTACGGGGGACTTGGTACTTAGAAGAGTCACGCCCAATGCCCGAGACCCCAACGAAGGAAAGTTGGAACCGAACTGGGAAGGTCCTATACTATGTTGAAGGTCACCGGGAAGGGATCTTATAAGCTCGGGACTATGGACGGTAAGCAGCTACCGAATAATTGGAATGTGAGCCACTTGAAGCGGTATTATTGTTAAGGTAATTTACTTCGTCTTTTTATATTCTTTTATTTCGTTTATCATTACTGATACATGCAGGATGGATCGATATCAAGCGAGTAAGCACAAGGCATTAGGACTGAAAGCACGCGTTGCACTCTTTTTCCCTTCGACCGGTTTTGTCCCAAATCCGGTTTTACGACAAGGTTTTTAATGAGGCAACCATATGTTGTGCTAACATAGATCAATCATTCATCAGAACTCACAAGTCTCGTATTCAACTCTAGTGATGTTTCATCTACTTACTTCGATTTCGAGGGGGCTACATAAAGATCGCTAGGAATTAATGTAAGGGTCAAACGGTCAAGAGAGCCGTACGCGAATAGATCGATCTGTTCCCCCCTCCGTCAAACGAAGATGTACAAGCACATGAATATTAACAAAGTCATTTGGCACCTACATTATATTCTTAATGGGCTTTTTCAATTATCTTCGCATTATCAATAATTGACATGGCAAAGGATGCATATTGGATCCAAAGGGGGATAAGACCTAACAAGGCAAGCCCTGGAATCGATTGATCAGGCCAAGGCCTTGTTGAGTCAACAAAACACAAAGGGAAGTGAGACCGAGCTAAGCAATCCCCGATTTGTGAGAGGCCAAGGCCGAATTAAACTAAAAATTCAGAACTGATCGAAGTTCGCCAAGGCAAGACTTCGATTATCCGAAATAAGGCTAAGGCCGAATTAGATTGAAAGGGATCTAAATTTTGCTAAGGCATGACCCCGATCCATTCATAGACCAAAAGGCGTAGCTTAATGGTCAAAAGCGAAACGAATAAAGCTCGTTCTGAATTTAAAATAAAGCTAAGGCCGAACTAATGATTAACCAATTCAGTTTGCTAACCGGATAGGGTTATCTCAAGGAACGAATTTTAGACAGTCAGTCACAACTTATAATCCTAGCTAAGGCAGGAAATGACGAAACATGAAAGTCATGAAACAAAGTCAAAATGGAATAAAAGATGTTTATATATATGATGAAATTCTTATACATATCCGGGCTATAAAATATCGAAACAACATCAGTCCGAGCCATCTTCATCCTCTTCAGGAAAGGTTTGCTTCCTCATAACGGCCTCAATCTTTGTTGCCTCAGCAATCTCGGCAGACAGATCGAAACCCCGGGCTTGAAGCTCCTCGAGAACGGAGAGGCGAGTCTGGCATTTAGTGTATTCGACCAGCGTCTTCGATTGCTCTTGGGCGACCTCGGCATCGGCTCTGTATTGAGCTATCAAGTCTTCAGCGTCAGCCTTGGTAGTAGTAATCACCGATTTCGCTTCCTAGAGCTGGTTGACCAGAACCATCCGATCTTGGGTAAGTGACTCAACTTGGAGCTGTTGGGATTCGTTGTTCTTGATCAAAACTCCAATCCTCTCCTGTGCCTCTGAGGCCTGCTCTTTTAAGCGAGTTTGGAGAACCACTTTTTCTGAAGTTAGAGTCTCGACCGTGGCTTTCCACCCGCTCGTTTCAGCTCTAGCCTCATGCAATTCAAACCAGAGTCGGTCCAATCGATCGGCCATGTGCTCCAGTTGGTCGACCTCTTTGCTGCGCTCTCTCCTTATAAAATCCAGCTCGGCCCGGAGGCTCGATATCTCACTTTCGAGCCGCTGACGTTGAGCCCGTTCTTGTGACATTCCTTCTTTGATTCGAAGGAACATTTCATGGTGAAGCACCAAAGACTGTAAGGTGTATGAATTAAAACAATCAGTATAAACTTAGAATCAAGACATCGGACATAAGATAAAACAAACAAGGGAGCATACCCTATTCGATGCCTGCTGGGCTTCATTGAACAAGCATGTCCAGTCCACTGCATTCATTGTGGCTTGGTCTTCATCAGTCACCAAGCAGTGGAGATAGCTGGCCACGCCTACTGGTGCGCCTAATACTCGGACATCCTCGGGGACGGTGAAGGTTATCACCCTCTTCCGATCGGGGTTCGAGCTCGGAGCAGGAAATTTGTCGGTCAATTTGGAACCGACTGACACCCCTACTCGGCTCGGCCGGGGAACTCCTTCTTGGGACTTCAAGCCCGAAGGTATCAGCCGACGGCACCCCGTCGAAGAACTCTTCAAAGGCCCCAGCTGCAACCGGCCCCTTGCTCGGTGTGTGCATTCTTGCAGCTTGGGCTTCATTCAGAGTCGCCTCTGAAAAAGAAGGTGAATGCACCATCTCCGGAATATCTGAGACCCCTTGTGTTGCCGCTCCTGTGTCGGCCCGGTTCCCGGTCCCTGCTCCCGCTTCGAGATCCTCTTCTTGGGGAACGCAAGTCTCTTCCACACTCGGCTCGGGGACTGCCCGAGGAGATTTGTCGTTTAAAGTTTCGGGGCTCTTTTCCCCTTCGGAATCATCACTCAATTGAATGGAAGGGTCGGTGACTGTGACCTTGCGAGCCCTCATCTTTTTCCTGCCTTTCTTCTTTTCGGGCTCAGCATGACCGGGAGCCTCTTTTCTCTTCTTTCCTCCTTCTTTCCCCGATATGGAAAGGGGGCGAGGAACTGCCCCACCGGTAAGTGCCGACCTCAACTCGGCATCCTTCGAGAGACCTGCAAAATGAGTTTTCAAAAAGCTAAGTGATGACACCGATTATCTCAAATAATATAAACAAACATTACTGAAGCTCACCATGATTCTTGGCCTTCCAAAGGCCTTTCGATATCTCCTTCCAGGCCCGTTCCGAGTAGGACCTTTGGGCCACGACCTTCCGGACCCACTCCTCTAAGTGTTGAATCGCGGCCGGTGCCTGGGAAACGGCTGCATCTCACAGGATATACCGGTTAAGCATTAGAAGGAAAACGATAGGCGATTTAAGAGACGCTTACGTTTCATGTTCCATTTTTCAGGGAACGGCATGTCATCAGCAGGGATCAGATTGGAGGTCTTGATTCGGACAAATCGGCTCATCCAGCCCCGGTCCCTATCTTCATCGATGCTCGAGAACGGAGCCTTGCTGGCCCGGCGAGCGAGTTTTATCAGTCCCCCTCGGAACATTCGGGGACTGTATAATCGGAGTAGATGGTCGATGGTATAAGGGTGCCCTCCTTCGACCTTACTCACAAAAAAGTGAAAGAGATAAATTATATGCCATACGGAGGGGTGGACCTGGCCCAAAGTGACATATATCTCCTACAAAATTCAACTATTATAGGGTCCAAGGGTCCTAACGTGAATGGGTAAGTATAAACGCTGAGATAGCCCTCCACATGAGTGGTAATATCTCGTTCGAGGAAGGGGCTATCACGTCTTTATCGGTCCATCGGCATTCAGCCTTTACCCTGTCGAGGTGTTTTTGAGTGATCGAGCTGATATACAGAGAGACCGGCTCACCTCGGCCAGGTACCGAGGAAGTCGGAGCCTATAAAGCACCCAATCGGTATAAAGGACTTCAAGGGAGGTTCCGTAGAGGGTTCCTCAACATGGACGGGTTCATCCTCTTCAACGGACTGAGTAGGTGAAGGTTGTTGTTTCTGAGGAACTGATTTAGAGGTTTTGGCCATGGCGATTAAAGTAGCAGAAGCAAGAAGCAAAGGAAAAGAGAGTTTTTGTGATGAAGAAAGCTGGAAGAAGCAGATTGTTAAACAATGTAAAAGTAAAGAAGGGAATTCTTAGAAGGGAGGAAGTATTTATACTTTCACGAAAAGCGACGGTTCAGAATACGATGCAAAGAAACATTAAATGCTGCACGCAGCAGTTGCAGAGTTCTGCAGATAGACGGGACAGGCAATGATTTCCTGTGCCAATGGTCACATGCGTCACGGCGCTGTCGTCACACGCCAACAAAGGGTCCTTTAGGGTTGTGTGACTTGATGCCTCTAACTTCGTGTCACGCTTAGTGGAGGTGTTGATTATTTAACTGAAGATCTCAAAGACTGATGATTCATTTCGTTTTTTTCCTTACTCTCCAATAAAGGAGGGGATTATCTGTATTGGGTCGGATATAATCGACCGCGTAAGGAGGATCGGGCCCAGGCACAATGTAAGACCGGACTACTTCAATCGGGGATCAGCAAGTCGGATACGGGGCTGGAGCGATCGAGATAAGGCAATTGACGCCGGTCAAGGAAGGCATATCTTGTGGTAAAAGGATCAGTTTTGACCGGATATCTCGTGGATTCCTGATATCTCGGCGGGAGTCATGATCTCAACCGTCATAGACGTTAGACCATTATTTTAGGAATATTCCACCCCATAATTAGGGGAATTCTATCTTGTAATCAGGTTTTTACCATATGTAGGGCTTTTCTTTTACCTATAAGTGGGGCATTTATCTCCATTGTAACACACAAGATACAGGACAAAAATACTAAGTACTTCAGCTATCTCTTATCAGAACTGATTATCTCTTATTGTGTTTCATTTCATTATCACCGATTCATTCAACTACAGCGGTTTGATCATTCTTTTGCTTATTATATTTCGATTACTTGTCATTATGTTTCACGTTGTATCGAATTAATTCATATATCCTTAGCACTGCGCACAAATTGAATTGTTACTCGGATTTAAGGGTAAACAATATTCTAAAAAATCTATTTTGGCACAAACATAAACATATTAACGTAAATAAGATAATTGTAGTTGATTGAAGTAAAGTTCACTTTTTTTTTTATCATGTAAAGTAAAGTTAGCTATTAAAACCGTGGGATAGGAAACTGGTAAGACTTGTATGTGTTTATTAAAATTAGCTTGGTTTAGAATCTAAATCTATTTCAAATCTAATGATAATTTTGATTTAGGTTTTTTCACCCAAAATCACCTGATCTTTTCACCTACATCTATTGCGGCGTAGCATGACTTGGGTGCGGTGAGGTTGAAAATGGTCAAAATCGCTATATTCACTAAAACTACATTTGCAATATAAGAGAATACTAATAATTTTTGAGTTTCAGCAAATAAAACAAGTACAAACCAAAATGTGAACCCTAACAATTATTAATGAACACACAGAAATAGAAAATTTAAAAGCCCTCTCGATATCTTATTGGAGCTTTGTAACTAGTGACCAGTTTTCTATCGCGTCAATCTTTTTCTAGTGCACGAAGCTCCAATGAGGAAAGTGTTAGTGCTTTATCATTTATTCAATAATGCTAATCTCTTTTTGTGCTACTCCTAGGTCGGGAAAAAGATAAGAAAACGCGAAGCGTTCTCTTGCTTTCTCAACCTATTGTTTTTAAAGACTGTCCTCTCTCGGCTGGTTCTTGGGAAATTCTACCTTGGACAAAGAGAAGTAACAAAAATAGAAGAGGTTTTCTTTAAAAAAAAAAAGATTTCATGTATAATAGAGAATGAGACTAGGAAGTAACAAGAGAAGGGAAGAAAAGAAACTAATAAAAACTTATAGAGAAAGAGAAGCAGCTAATGATTCTCTCTCGTGATATCATGGAGCCATGTTTGAGATATCAAGCTCGTTTGGTTGTATTACTTGAGAAAAAAGGATTTATGAAAAAAAATGATTAAAATAGATGTACTAATGCAGTGAAAAGGGCTTTTTGAGGGTAATTTTGTTTTTATGAAATTCTTATTCAAGAAATTATAATCTTGGTATTATTATTCCATCCCTAATATGGGATAGGTTTATACTACTATTTAGTATAAAATTATATTAGGATTAGTTAATACTAGTAATTAAATATAGAATAAATTTAATCCTAATCTCTATATTGGGATATCCCACTATCCCAAACGATGCCTAAGTTGTTAAGAAGATAACATGCATTTGACAATGTATTAATACAATATGACATAATAATAGGCTAAAAGTAACATTAGAAAAGTTAATTTGACTTGTATCACATACATAAATAGAAGAAAATGATGTATAGACCTTTTTCTTTATTGTAAGTTAAAAGAGAAAGTTAACTTAGAAAAATAATGCTTTCAATCTTTCATTTCGAAAATATTTAAAATAATCTTTTTATAAATAAAACAAACGACATATTGATAATATTAATTATTGTGTTTGCATTGTTTGAGTATTCAACTGTGCTTCTCACAAAATTTTTAATTCTTAAAAGCAAATATAAAATTAATCTCGTATCTATTGTTTTTGACTGAACAAATACATATATCTAATACTCCTAGAAAAAAAATATGTGTGATATGTTGTCTTTATACATATACAGTAAGAAATTTAAATCTACCTTAATATAAATGACTAATTAACACAATTATAAAGAAATTGGGCAACAAATGCACGTTCATAGATGACCTATACACAAGTATGATAGAATTCAACTCAACAAATTTTCAATTACTAAGAATAAAATGAGCAACAACATCTAAAAAAAAAAAGTGTAATAAATGCAATTGTCTTTAAGGAACATCTGATGGGGATCTAAAATAAAATGGGGACAGTAATTAGGAACTTATCAACTGTAATTAGATTACAATCTTCAGATTATATTATTACTCCACTAATCACTGCCAACAGCAACCCGTACCGGTCTGTTTTAGTTAATAACTCCGGTTCAATCAATTCCTATATTAAAAAACAAACATATTTCTCTCTGTCTCCTTTAAAAATATTTTCTCTTTCATCAATCCAACAATCTTCACAAAATATTTCGCCGGAAAATTGCACCCGAAGGGACCGTCACTGTCTCCGGTCGCCGATTATTTTCCGATGAATCTCCGATGGGCATCGAATTAGTAAGCATCTCGATTTTTCGCCATTTTCGTAAAAGTTTTTAAAATTATTCTTTCCTTGTCATTTAGGTTATTGAGCTAACATAAAACTTTGAAACCCTAACCTATTTGTTCGCGCTTCATAGGTGCTTTCTATCACGATTCGCTTTGTTAGGGTTTTGAAGAATTGAAAAAATTGGGGGGAAAGGGGGAAGTTTCAGAGCTAGGGTTTTGCATTGGATTGGTGAACCTGTGGTTATTGTTGTTGTTGTTACAGAAGGGAAGATTTGAGATATTAATTGATTTTAATAGTAATATTTTTGGGGAGTTAAGAAAAAGATTTGATTTTTGATAGGTTGTGGGGTTGAAAAGGATAATGTGTATACTGTGTTCCATCCAAAAGTGGTCGCGTAGAGTTGCAACCATGTTACCTTGGTTAGTGATTCCATTGATTGGCTTATGGGCATTATCACAGTTATTTCCACCTGCATTTAGGTTTGAAATCACATCACCAAGGCTTGCATGTGTGATTGTGCTTGTGGTTACTCTTGGCTGGTATGAAGTTTTGATGCCTAAGTTGTCTGCTTGGCGGGCAAGGAGAAATGCTAGGCTTAGGGAAAGGAAGAGGTTTGAGGCTATTGAAATGCAGAAATTGAGGAAGACAGCAACGAGGAGGTGTAGGAATTGTTTGACTCCGTATAGGGATCAGAATCCTGGTGCTGGCAAGTTCATGTGTTCATATTGTGGGCATATATCTAAGAGACCCATTTTAGACTTGCCTGTGCCGCAAGGATTGGGGCTTTCAAATTCGGGGATTTTGAAAGATTTGGTTGGGAAAGGTGGGAAGATGTTAAATGGTGGAAAGTTTTGGTCGGACAACAGGTGGATGTGTGGGGGGCAGGATTGGTTAGAAAATGGGAATTGGGTTGGTGGTGGTGGGTCTTTTGTTAGCAAGTCAGATTCTTGGAGCAACAATGGTGGCGGCGGATTCTTTGGGGTGGAGCACTGTTTAGCAGAGAAGTCATATTCTCGTGTTTTTACTTTTGCCTGCAAGGCACTGACTGCTTTTTTCTTAAGTATCATGTGGCTATGTAGAAAGGTTTTTAGGATTAGTTCCTCTAGAGGTGATGCTTCAATGGACGCAGAACGGAGGGCAATGATGGATAAGAGAGGTGATAATGGGGGAAATTGTCAGGAGAGTAGAGGGGAGAAAGCTAGGAGAAAAGCTGAGGAGAAGAGGTTGGCTAGGTTGGAGAAAGAGCTAGCGGAGGAGGAGGAGCGAAAGCAAAGAGAGGAGGTCGCTAGGCTGGTGGAAGAACGTAGGAGATTGCGGGATGAAAAAATGGAGGCAGAGAAAGAGTGGGGGAAGGGGTCTCCCTCTGCTAAAGTACGGGACAGTAAAAAGGAAGCCGAAAAGAAGCGGCAAGAGAAGAAGAAAGATAGGGACAGGGGATCTAGCAAAAGCAACTCAGATGCGGAAGAGCTGGATAAAAGACAAGGCAAGGAGAGTGCGCGGAATAAGCGAAGTGATGGTGATAGAAGGCAGCAACAGAAAAATGGGCTCGAAAGTATTAAGACACATAATGTAGAAGTTGTACACGGTTTTAAGGGTGTTTCTTCTAGCAATACTAACCATGGAAATGTTGGTACTCGGTACTTGGATCGTATGAGGGGTACTTTCTTATCATCTTCTAGAGCATTTAGTGGAGGTGGTCTTTTTGGCAAGAGTAATACTACTCCTGTTCCAAGAGAGCAGAAATCTAATACTTCAGTAGACCCTGTTCACTATGCCTCTAGGAGGGAACTATTTCAGCCAGATCGGGTACCTGGAAAGCTGAATCCAATTGGAGATGACAGGAGTATGAATCGGCCTGTAAGTTTTTTGTCATCTTCTATTTCAATTGCTTATATCGAAGTGCTCCTTCTCATCAAGTTTTTTGGAAAATGTTTTGTTCTGTATAACAGTAATGTAGTATTTTTCCTTCTCATCAAGTGTCTTGCTTGGTACTTATTAAGGAATTCTGCTTAATCTTGCAGCTGATAACTTTGTTTACCATTTTTATTTTTTCAAATTTTGGCCTGTTCATCTTGTTGACTTGACATGAACCTATTGAGAGATTCATATCATATCGAGATATTTAATGCTTTTAAACGATTATTTTGGCTGTTGTTCAATGAGATATTGAACTCCTGTTAAGCTGTCAGTTTAATCTGTTCTTTACAGGTGCTTATTGAACCTCAATCATGTACAGCTCCTAAAAAATCTTGGCAACAACTATTCACTCGATCATCCACTGTTTCTTCCCCCTCTTCCAACGTAATCAGCAGACCAAGTGTTAAGCCCCAAACAGAAATTGTGAGCCCTCCCTGTCAGCCTCCAGCTACTCAAACTTTTGATAACCCCATTAGCTTTGGTCTCCCATCGCCTTTCACTTTAACTTCTTTTCCTTGTGGACCCACAAGTTGTTGTACAACTGTTCCATCATCACCGGGAGCACGACATTCTCAAATTGGAGAAGGACCAGGGCAGTTATTGGCAGAAGAGTTGGAGAATTTTGAAGATCCTTGTTATGTTCCAGACCCTGTGTCATTGCTTGGTCCAGTTTGTGAGTCCCTTGATGACTTTCAACTGGAGGTGGACCTTGGCTTTGTGTCAGATACAGGAATTGACAACCCAGATGTGGTAAGAAGTGTGAAGGCATCTTCCGAACTGACCAGGCCTTCACCAATTGAGTCTCCAATATCACGGATGCGTGTTCCAGAGGAAAGGCATGCTGGGTCTTTTCTTTTCAACAATCCCAATGCTCAGGACATGCGCACTGTGCCAGTGAATGTTTCAAATGATACAAATGATACAGGAACATGGCAGATGTGGAATAGCTGTCCGCTTGGTCAAGCTGGTCTAAGTTTGATAGGTTCCCCAACGAACTGGTGTTTGAATACAGATTTGAATACAGCAAACGTGCCTCCTGCACCTCCAAGGACAATGGCGTCGCTGTTTAAAAATGATGAACAACTCTCCGTCTGTCATTCTTCCCAAACAGTTTATACAGGAAGTTGCCAGAATGGTGGGACACTGAGTACTATTTTGCCTGGTAGTGCTGAAAGCAGGTATCCAAAGGCTCCTTTTGGTACATATTCAGGAGGTGAAAGTCAATTTTCTCTCAAGTTTGAGGATGCTGCTCAAAGTGAAATGGTGTATTGGAGTCCTAATGCTACTGCTACTAACTATCCATTTGCGTCGTCTCCGCCTAATTGTTGGGCCAAGTAAGCAAAAGAAAACCACTAATTTCTCTTGCCAATTGGAACAAAAGTAAAGTAAAACGTTTTTGCCTCTGTTTGAAAGTTTGAGGCAATTTGAGGTAGACTATCTGCTGTACTTTTGTGTCAATATTATCTGAATCTTCTCTTTTCTCCTAGTCGATGTTGAGAGTATCTTCTGTGTTTTCATAATGGTTGGCCATTTGTCGTGAATTTCACTTACTGATCCAAAAGAGTGCTGGTGTGTACTTAAAAAATATCTCCTCCCTCAATTATAAAGGATTCCAAGAGACTCGACAAAAGTATTTACATCATGGTTGGCTACTGTTATCTCTTGTCGGAATAAGGTCTAGAGGTGCTTGCGTACATGTGTCTTATCCATTCATATGCATCTGATAGCCATAGGTACATGTTGGCTTCCTTTTGACTATAGATAGTGCCATTACTTTTACCATAGAGGAGTAGGACATTTCAACATGTTTGTAACTATGAGAGTGTGTGCCTAAGGGAGAGCTCTTGTGTGCTTAACGAAAGTTGTCAATTTGAAGTTAGATAGAACCTGAACTAGATAAATCTTGGGACTATTTTGTCTTGGATAATTGAATCCAAAATTAAATGGGGTCAGCCTATAAATCCTTTAATATTCATACTGCATCATTTGGACGCGTGTTTACACATAAATAGTGAGAGAAACAATACAAGGAAGAAGATATTGAGAGAACTCAACTTGATTATTCCTTCAAGCTATTGGGGTTTAACTAGCTGAGTGTACATGTCATAAGAAAGGAACGAGAATAAAAACATAATCATAAGGAGTAAATCATGCTATACTATATTTACAAGATCCTAGACTATCTTAGATTATCTACAAGATTCTGACACTTTCCCTTAAGCTGGTGCATATAAATTATATGTACCAAGCTTGTTACAAATGTAGTTGATATGAGAGTGAGAGCCTTAGTGAAATTATCTGCAAGTTGATTTTTGACATTACGAATTTCGTAACAATATCTCCCGTGAGTATCTTTTCACTAATGAAGTAACAGTCGATCTTAATGTATTTTGTTCTCATGAAATACCGAATAGATAAAGAGCAGTTTGGTTATCACACACAAGTTCCATCTAGCTGATTTCTCCAGACTTCAATTCTCTCAGCAACTGTTTAGTCCAAATTAGTTTGCAAGTCGCCACAAGCATTGCTTGGTATTCTGCTTTTGCACTAGATCGAGGGACCAAATTTTGTTTTTTGCTTTTCCTAGATACTAAATTACCTCATACTAGGACATAATATCCAGACGTAGACAACATACCAGAAGGTGATCCTGCCTGATCATCGTCTGTGTATCCAACAAATTGCTCATGGCTCTAGTCCTAAAAAAACAATTCTTTGCCCGAGCTTGATTTTAAATGGGGCTGATATTTATATGTTAAAGAATACGGACAACTACATCCCAGATAGTTAGCAATGAGGGATCTACCTTATAAGGCAGGCGTGCCACGCCACCCACACGCTTTAAAAAAATATTGAGTATGTATGCAGATTTCTAGTATAAAACGTACATACAGTTAATGTGGCATTCGGAATGCATAAAGTAGGCGCGGTGCAATGGTTAAGCGTAGCCTTTGAAGTGTTATGTTTACTTGACGAATTTGAGTTCAGTTCGCCTTGGAAGTAGTTTATTTTATTTTCCTACTTACTATCCCCTTTATTCTCCATTGAGCCCTAGCCCTCACCTCTCTCTTACCTCCTTTTTTTCTTCCTCTTTTTTCTTCCTTTCATTTTCTAGATCTCTCTCTTCCTTCTTTTTTACATTAACCCTCATTTTATTTATACCTTTATACCTTAATTATTTCTTAAGCAACTTCTTTCGGTAAGTAATGTGAATTTTAATTAGCATATAACTGTTCTCTTTATAATGGCGCGACATTGATCGACATAGTGGAGTATAATTTGAGCAGTAGTTTCTAATGGCTTTTGAAAAAAATTAAATGGCGTGATTAATAGACGTTTTGGGTTCATTATCATAGATTGAATATTTGAAGCGGCTATGTAAAGAATTGCCATAAAACTTGACAAGGTATCCAAGTATCCAAGTATACAGGATTTTTTCAATTGTTAATAAAATTTACCTTATAAAAAGAATCCTTTGGTAAGAAGGCGGGTCTTAAGTTGATCAATTTGACCATCTAAACCAACTTTAACTGCACACCAACAATAGATTTACTGGAGGTAGAGGAGCAAGCTCTCAAGTACCATTAGCATGTAAAGCATACTTCTTTTTTATCATAGTATGTCGCCATCAAAAGGCTTTCAACGCTATTGCATGCTTCCAATGAAATATCTGATGTTGAGGCTAGCTTGCAATCGATTTTTAAAAGAGTTTTTTCTTCTAAATATAAGAAAGGTTATTTCCTCTTTCTTTCAAGCTTTACCTGTGAAGTCCTGTTGTGCACCCTAAATTATACCATGCATTCTATTCATACGTGTTTTTCCTAATCCATGGACAACTAGGAAAATTGGTTATGTTTCCATTTGGTTTCCTCTTTCCTATGAGTCTATGGGGCTAAGCTCATTCCGAATTTTCTTCATAATTCTAGACAGCTTTAATTTTGAAGTTGGGCATGCATATAACTGATGCAAGATCAAGAAGGCCTAGAATCCAAGAAATTCAAGAATCCATTTAAGATTAGAATTTCTAATTCCCTATTTTAGTTGGATTATATTTGTAGTTCTAGTCAAACTAGGATTATTAGTTGGTATTCCATTCCTACAAGAATTCCTTTTCCAATTTTAGTTAGAATAGGCTTTTCTTAACTTTATTCTTATTCTAGTTTAATTAGGATTAGTTTTCCTTAACCTCATCAATGTTACTCATTGTAAGCCCTATTTAAAGGGCTCAATATGCTGAAAATAAAGATTGGTGATTAATTTTTCTAAGCTTTTGCTTCAAAAACGTGATTGATCTTTTATTTCATTCTTCTTCCTTTATTCAACGCTTCTTGTAATCTTGCAGGATTAAGGAACGTGCGTGTGAGGTTTCTTTCCATCTTACATTCTTCTAACGTGAGTTTGAAGAACGCTTTCGCTAGTTTTGTGAAAAACTTTTGCGGGGTGCTTTTGTTTTTCTCCTTTTTATGTACTTGAGAGGTGCAAAACCTCGAAAGTACATCAATTTGGTATCAGAGCGCAAGTTCCAAGTCCGAATTCTTGATTTGCTATCTCGTTCATCGCGTCACCAAACAAGAAAATACCAAGTTGGGGATCCTCTTCAATGGATCTTCAATTAAAAGTTCATAAATTAAGAACTAGGATCCTTGAACGAGACAACGGAGAAATTAAAGTGCAGTTAGATGTCTTTAAAGTGCAGCTAGATGACTTGAAGGAATCAATGGAGATTCCGAATAAATTAGTTGAACGTTTGGTGTTTCAAAATCAGACACCAAATCTACCACCACGACTACCTCCATCACCATATAACATATCAGTGCTACCGCCACGTCTACCACTTCGATATCCACCAATTCAACTGCAAAGAACAAGATATATTGAGCAAGCTGAAGAGGTTGAAACTGACCAAGGCACAAGAGTACCAAGGCACCATGCCCAATATGATAAATATTCAGATAATTAAGGGCGTGAAGGGGACGGAATTGATGAAGGCAATTATCAAAGAGATGAGGAACATGCATTGGATCTACAAGATGAGGATTCACCACCAAAGTTTTGTGATGATCCATTGGAGTATCCAACCATGTGTGCCATTGACTTTCCGCCTTTCATAGAAGCTCAACACGATATTGACTTGATTGTTGACTATATCATTCTGAACAAGTCAGCATATTGTGTTAGTCCTAAAGTCCATAAAAACATGCATGAGCAAGATGAAGGACTACCTATAAAGGAGTGGATGAAGGAGAGTTTGAGTCCATGTATGGGAGAAACTAGATGTCTTAACATCATAAATATATATGGCTATTATCAAAGTGACAATTGGTGTACAAGCGATGCAATTGATACATACCCAAGAAGAGCATTTATCTCCATACTTAATTCAAAGCTAGACATGGAGTTGACTAAGCTTCATGAAGTTCTAACACCAATAACTTCATATCGTCGGTTGAAGTTTGATACTCAATATAGAAAGATTACATGGAGAAAGCATGGTAGAAAGTTGGAACTTAGAAAGTGGGATTTAGTTCGACCACATGCTAAGTTTTCTTACAACGTGAAGAGGCTCTATAATAAGCTAGCAGAGTGTAACTTGAAACCTGGTGAGCATTGGGTCCCCATTCTTATTATAGCAAATCTTGAACCATCTATGGAAGCTGTTAGACTCGAGGACGAGTCTTTTCAACCAGGGGAGAATGATGCAAGATCAAGAAGGCCAGAATCGAAGAAATTCAAGAATCCATTTAAGATTAGGATTTCTAATTCCCTATTTTAGTTAGATTATATTTGTAGTTCTAGTCAAACTAGGATTATTAGTTGGTATTCCATTCCTACAAGAATTCCTTTTCAAATTTTGGTTAAAATAGGCTTTTCTTAACTTTATTCTTATTCTAGTTTAATTAGGATTAGTTTTCCTTAACCTCATCAATGTTACTCATTGTAAACCCTATTTAAAGGGCTCAATATGCTGAAAATAAAGATTGGTGATTAATTTTTCTAAGCTTTTACTTCAAAAACGTGATTGATCTTTTATTTCATTCTTCTTCCTTTATTCAACGCTTCTTGTAATCTTGCAGGATTGAGGAACGTGTGTGTGAGGTTTCTTTCCATCGTTCATTCTTCTAACGTGAGTTTGAAGAACGCTTTCGCTAGTTTTGTGAAAAACTTTAGTGGGGTGCTTTTGTTTTTCTCTCTTCTTTGTACTTGAGAGGTGCAAAACCTCGAAAGTACATCAGTAACTGAGCAACAAGCCTCCTTCAACATCTCTCATGAAGTGTTTTACACTTTTGAAAGCTAGATCCACATGAGGTGTGTAATGCATAGCTAAAAAGCATCTTGGATATCAATTGTTTCTATCATGGTATCTTGAATGTCTCCGCCTTCCAGTCTTCTTGTAGGGTAAAATGGGAATGTTGGAGTTAAACTTTGTAAATATAGAACGGTGGCATTCTTCTCGAAACAGAATAAAAAAAGGAAGTAAGGAATATATATTGAAAGGGAGGGAGTATTATTTTTAAAGTTCCATGTGCAATGATGGTCCATGCTTCGGGCATCATTGTCAAGTACATAACCACGTGTTAATGAGTTAGGGGTCCTTTTTCTGCTGTTGTTCCTTTCATATTCTTTTTAGAGAAAAATTGTCCTAATTCAACTAGTCACTGTTTGAAGTATATATGGAACCTAAATGATTGTCTTTAAGTTGGCTAATGACACCACTATTAGGTGCATGGACAATTCAGTGCCATGTTTCTGCACTTGTTAGATAGTGAAACCAGCAGCTTGGATGAGCTGCTGACGGACATATGGGTGTAACTTGTGCATTATATTTGGGTAAAGCTTAATAGCTCTTCTCCCCCCTGCTTAAACTTATAACGTCAATACTACGTTTGATTGGGGTGAGAAGAGGAGGAATGCAGGGGCACTAGTAAAAAAAGTGGTGTAAAGGCATCTTCCTCGTGTGGGTGGTAAAGAACTAAAATTAGAATGGCAGGTAAAAATATGAAGTCAATCTTTTCTTTTGGATGGCGACCTAGAGTGCTATATATAGCGGGCTGAGAATTTAATGAGGCATCACTTATCAGTTGGGGCTTCATGAGCAAAGATATGGGGGAGGATGTATCATTCTGTACATTGCAAACTTTTGGAAGAACTGTGGAATAGAATGCTGAAGTTCTTTTGGTGTAAGCTTGTCATACCTAAAACAGTTAAGGAATTATTTCGTACTCCTCAGACAGTATGATGACAACATCGCTAGAAAGAGATCATAGAGCTATAGACGGAGTCCTTGTCTTAGGTGCAGATGGTGCCATGGTGGTTTCACTTTTTTGTATATACATCCACTCCAACTTGGATTGATGATTGTACTTGTTGAAAGGATTTCCTGTATGTACCTTACCCACAAAAAAATAAAAAAAATAAAAAATTCCTGTATGTAGGTAGACTTGATGTATTCTTCTTGAATTTGAGGTTGGCTCCTTTCTTTTTTTCCTATAAAATTTATTTAAAAAGGCATTAATATCTCTACATTAGTTTTTCAATCCCGGCAAAGTTGGAGGCAGAATGTAGATGCCAGTTTACATCCTTCCAGCTATAGCAAACAAATGGAGGGAAAGAACAAATTCTTGTTCATAATGGAAGTAAATCAATAGTCATCTTGCCGCTCCCTTCTCCCTCTCCTTCCTTAAGCAAAACATTTTGTGAATGAGAATCTTTTTTTAACAAAATATTGGAACCTCCACTTATGGCTATTTAACATTTAGTACTAGCTCAAAGCTACCTATAGATAAGTCTGGTGAAAACTAACTAGTGGCTTATATGAATTGTTTTTTGAACAGATACTAAGCTGTAAGCAAGTAAGCAGATACTAAGCTGTGCCAAGTAATTTAATGGTGGCATATTGACAAAAGTTCTTAACAATTTCCATGTTTTTTCCCGCAATATGTTAGAACGTGTTCACGAAGCACGTGTTTACACCGGTTGAGATGAGTCCAAGTGGATCGAATTGGATATTGAGGATTCATATAACCGACATAACTAGCTTCAAAATGAGGTGTATTTGCTATAGTTAATGAAATCAAGCATTATATTTAAGTTTTTCAATGTTCACTTGGATTGCAAAAATAGGTTATGGATATAAATGGTCTTGTCCTTTCTATCCCTATCATTGTGCCTTCTTGGTTTTTCTTGATCAGCATTTTTAAGCTTTGTTTATGGATTTGTAACTTGGTGATGCTGGTGTTTTTCTGTGATGATAAGTTGCTTATTTTACATGTTTTTCTTATTTTGCATATATTATGTGAGTGTCTTAGAAATAGATTGTTGAACTCTTTGTTCTGGTGATCTTGGTTACTATTTCTTTCTATTTTGTGAAAGATTCTCTTTTCCACCTCCTCTTTTGTTCAACACCATCTTACTCTTGTGATTTACTCATCTATTTTTTCCAGAAAGAACTGGACTCCGCAGCATTCGGGTGAAGCTTTTGGCAGCTCACCGATGGCTAGGTCCTCTGTTGGTGGCTTATATTCCACACCAAATGTACAGTCTTTTTGGTCTTCTGAATAAATTAAAAAAAAAAAAAAAAGGAAAAAATGGGATAGAGTACAAGGGACTTGAACACACCCTCCTGTTACTGAGGAGGAAAGTACCCTCTTTTTGGGAGGACAGTTCAGAATGCTGCACTCATTGTATCTTCTTTTCTTTAAAAAGGAAGAGTTACATTAGATGATAGTGATATATGTTTCCACGTATGCGCTTCTAATCAGGAAAAAATCAATTATGATATGGCTGAGTACTTCTCTTTTGATCTTTTTGACAGGGGCAATCGCTGATATAGATGAATAGAGCTGTTTCCACTTACATGTGACATAGTTTTGGATACAACACAAATAGATGTCCTATTAAGGCATAGACAGTACTTCCATTTATACTGCATATCTCCGTAAGGTGCAGCGAAGTTTTTGAAGGACTAAGCAGTGAAGGAAGCCTTTTATTTTTCATTTTTGGTTGAGGTTCGTGCATTTGTTATGATGCAATTTTCAAGCGAGAAAGAGGAAATATGGGGGCTTGCTTGCACCTATACAGGTTTTGATCTGTTGTCCTTACAGTTAAAACAGGGAACTGGTTAGTGTATATAACTCTTACTCAGCTGTTTGACATCCAACTTATCATTGTCTTCTCCTCTATCTGCTTCATTTCCCCTTCTCTTTTTGCCTGCTGTCTCTGTTTCATGTACTTTCGCGTATGAGTTCTAGCAAAAGATGTGGCATGTCCCCTTGTGAAATTTTGGGTTCAGATCGCGATAATGGCTTGATATCTATAAATTAGAATCTAGGTGGAGGAACCTGTACAATAGAACTGGGAACCACAGGTTCTTAACATTACTTATCAGCAAAAAGTATTTTCTCCATTAAGATGCCCAGCTATGAAGGGGGGAAAAAATGAAAAATGCGTGTTTCAAAATTTAGCTTATAGTGTATTATGGAGTATCATATGGAAAAACTGTGAGTTAATTCCAGGTGGATATTGAGTCTCAATTGTCCAAGTGCCCCTTGTATGTAAAAATATATGATACTATTGCTTACTAAAAGCGCCTTTTTTTGCAAGCTACTTTTTTTTTGTGACAAGTTCGAACTATATATTTCATAATTATACAGAAGTTCATAATTAGTTTCAATATATTTCTTTTCCTCCTGCTGTCAGCCGTTGTTACTAGTTTGATTAATGGCAAAATACATGACGAGGCACTTAAAGTTGGCCTTAGATGTCTATCTTACTCTCCAATTTATTCAATGATCAAATAGAAGTGTTCAATGATCAAATAGACACTTCTTGTTAGCCAAATTGTGCCTCCTGAACACCAGTGTCTGTACGTGAAATACACTATGTGCTGACATGTCAAGTCAACAAATGAAATAATGTACGTGTAATTTCAAAAGTAAAAACAATATCACCTTAATAATAACTTAATTAAGAAAACTCAAAAAGAACAATTCTTCCTCTTCCAAAAAATAGACCGCTTTTTTTTCGCTGGTTCAACTCAATTTCAATCCCAAAATATAAAATTTACTCCAAAATTTTCACCAAATTAATTCAAAATATAATCACAACCTCCAATCAATATTCAAGCACACTCCAATCACAATTGGATCGAAATAAAACAAACTCAAGAAATCCAATTAGTGAGTGTCAAGCTTCAAGATACTTAATGATGGATTTATTTTTCTCACAAAATCTTCAAAAATTAGCATTAACATTATATCTACACGTCAAAAAACAATATTCAATAAATTCCAACAATACTCCAAACACACATGATAATTCAAATCTTAGTTAGATTGTACATATTATTTTTTGTTGTACTTTTAGAAGCTAAAATAAATTATGGAGCGTAAATAAAAAAGTGGGTGATGGCAATAAAAAAAAGGTACAATACAAACAATATGCAAATGCTATCCTTTTTGTGATTGAACTTCATATTTGAAAATTGTGATTTATCATGAAGTGAAAGAGGAAAAACGATTTTTAAACTTCTTAAAAGTATTTTCTATTTCTCCTTGAGCAATGAGAATTGATGACGTGATGAAAAAGAAAAACTAATTATGTATTAGGTTGAGTGAGTAATTAGTTGTAATAGAATAGATATTTTATGTAATTACTTTTAAAATAGGTCAATACGGGTAATTATTTTTGATTATGTAGGTATATAGGGTAGTTTTCCCAATTTTTTATAAAGGAATAATTATTTCCCAATTATTATATAGGGTAGTATAATTATTATACTGTATACTAAAATGGTATATTGTATATGATTTTGATATATAATAATTACGATAATACTATGTTACAGTATATAGTATAATATAATAGTATACTGTTGAATGAAGAATACAAGATATTATTTTGATATATCATACACGATTTTGGTATATAATATATAATTTAACAGTATATAATTTACTGTAATAATATATTGTTATAACACACAATATGATGTAACAATATACTGTTTCAATTTGGTCATTTTATAATTTTTCATAAATTTTAATTGAATCCTTTTTGAATATTTTAATAAAGTTCTCATGTTGTTTACAAAATAAAAAAAAATAGGGATGTTTGATGGAGTTCTATAGAGATATTATTCACATTATTAGAGGTAGATGTAGAAACAGACACAAAGTAATAATATACCTAGTTGGTATATTTATATACCTTGCTAGTATATGTGAACCAGTCATCTATGATACCCTATTAGTATATGATATATACCATGTTAGTATAATAGAGTATTTAAGGTCGTAGCTAAATATTTGTGAATTTGGTAGAAATTTTGCAGTAAATTTTTAGAATTGAGTTAAAAGCCGTGTTAAACTGGCGAAGAAGAATTTATACTGTATACCAAAATGATATACTATATACCATTTTGGTATACAGTTCTTCCCAATAGTATATTGTTATAGTATACTATTTAATCTAACAGTATACTGTTACAATTTGGTCATTTTAGAATTTTTTAAAATTTTTCATCGAGTTCTTTTTTAATTTTTCAACGGAGTTTTTATATTTTTTTTTTCTTAAACCAAAATATTTAGTTTGAAATATTTGATTGGAGGTCGTGGCTAAAGTTTGAGTCAATTTGGTGGAAATTCTGGAGCAAATTTTTTAAAATTAAGTTAAAATTGAGTTGAACTAGCGAAAAAAATTAATTTGTATAATATACCAAAATAATGTCCCGTATACCAAAATGATATACTATATACCATTTTGGCATACAGTTATTTCCAACGGTATATTGTTACAGTACACTATATAACGTAACAATATACTATTACAATTTGGTCTTTTTAGAATTTTTTGAAATTTTCTTGAGTTCTTTTTCAACTTTTCTCATGTTTTTTTAAATTTTTTTCTTAAACCAAAATATTTAGTTTGAAATATTTGATTGAAGGTTGTGGTTAAAGTTTGAGTCAATTGATGAAATTCTTGAGTAAATTTTTGAAATTTACGTTGAAATTGAGTTGAACTAGCGAAGAAGACTAATTTGTACTATATACCAAAATAACATACTATATACCATTTTAGTATATAATATTATTTTAATAGTGTATAATTTATTACAACAGTATATTATTACATTATATGGTATAATGTAACAATATAGTTAAATTTGATATTTTTTAAAATTTTCAAAAAATTAATCAATGGGTCCTTTTATAATTTTCTAACTGAGTTCTCGATATCATATACCCTGTCAGTATATGATATATAGCATTTAGGTAACATAATATACTACAATAATATAATTAAACTGCTACTAATATATTATTTTTGATATAATATATGCTAAATTAACTTATTTTCTAATAGTTAATATATATAAAAAACAAATGAATAAAAAAAACAAAAATAAAGGAGCCATAAATGTGTGCAGTAGATTATGAAAAAAATAAAATAAAGAAAATGAATTGAAATAATAATAAATGAAATTTAAAAAGAAAAAAATGAAAGAAAAAAAGAGAAGAGAAAATATTTTTAATATATAAGTTATTCTAATAATTGAATTAAAAAATTATATATTATACCAGTTATATTAAAAAAATAAAAATAAATATTTAATATATCATTTATTTTTTCTTATTGTATAAAAAAGGAAGAATAATGAAAAAAGAAAAAAAAAATAAAATTAGATTATGAAGAGAAAAAGAAAATAAAATAAAAAAGGATTTAAATAAATTTAAAAAAGGAACAACCAATGAAAAAAATAAACAAAAGGAAAAAAAATAAAAAAATAAAGAGAGAGCCAAAATTGAGTGATGAAATTAAATTATGATAAAAATAATAATAATATGATTTGGGCAACAAATAAACAAACCGAAAAGGAGAAAAAAGAAAAAAAGAAGAAGAGAAAACGAGAAAAAAGAAAAAGAGAAAAGAAAGAAAAGAATGAAAAAAGAAAAGAGAAAGAGAAATAATAAAGAGGAAGTTACCACAAAAGCTACGGTGCGTATGAAATGAAATGTAATTAGGTTAGATAGGTAAAAAAATAAACGAGACAAGGCAAGGGTAAATAGTTTTAGTTTTGTTTGTGTGGGTGTCGTTCACCCTTATAAATTTGCAAATCGAGAAACCATCTCCACACCATAACAGAACCTTATCGGAAAAGCTCACCTCCGACGATCTCTCTCTTCATCTCCTTCCCACCTGGGTTTTCTAGTCTCTTTCCCATTATCCTTTCTTTTTTGGATCTCGTACTCTTTTTTATCCTCCATGAGTTTTTTTTTGATTTGCAGTACAAAATGGCCATACAAAGAAACAAATTGCGTATCTTTTTTTAATTTTCTATTCGTTCTACTTCCTTGCTTAATTTTTCACTTTAATTTGAATCTTACTGGATTTTTTTTATAACTTTTACAAACTGCATCTCCTTGTTGAGGTAGTGGCGTGAGGGTGGTGTTGAGGTTGTGGCTTGATTGAGGATGAAGAAAATGGGTCCACATGAAAAAAATCAAAGCAAAAATATAATTTTATGCATCTTCACGCGCTCAAATTTGAGGGAGAGACACTCATTTTGCCATGCCAGCCACAGTGTTTTCGAGACATATTTGTGCCAAATTGAAGTGTTGCTTGATCATTGAGTAAGTTGGAGTGTGAGAAAGATATTTGGGGTCAATTTTAAGTTTCTTTTTATGTATTTTTCCTTGATTAATTTACAATACTCTTTTTTTTGATTTAGGTGACGTAGTCTTTATCCGATGAATGGCAGTAAGAAGGCGAAAAAGATCGTAAAGGGTGTTTACCCTTGGCTTCGGATAGCAATTAAATTTGTACGTGGTTTTAAGGACACGTGATTTGGTTTGATACAAATAATGAATAATATAATAGAGATTAAAGTCAGTAAATAAATTGAGAAAAAATGCAAACCACAAGCCTTGAATAGTCTTGGCCTTGATTGATTTCTCTAAGATGAACAAATATGAACCAAACGAATAAAGAGATAATAAAAGCAGACTTCTTTTCTATGTATTGATAATTGTTTCGTGAGATGCCTTTTACAATTACATTGTCCCTTTATATAGAGGGGGGATAATCTCTCATACAAGGCAAGAATCTGTTGTTTACAAGGTAAAATATCCCTTGATTTACTGATTTCAACGGTCTTGTTGATTGATACTGTGATTCCCGCCGAGATATTTACATATCACGGGATTCCCGGTCCTTTCGTTACGCAGATCTGATAACTTACCCTAGAACATTTCCCATAATCGAGCCCGACAAACTCATCTCGGGCATCATGGCTTCGTGTTCCGATTCGATGTTGTTCGGTCTCGACCTTCGGTCTCTGATAGCTCGATCTCGGTTTATCGAGCAGTAGTTACGATTGATACCAACCATATAAACTCGAACCCGATTTGTCCATATGCAAGCGGTCCGTATTCGCCCCCATACAAAGGGCTAAGCTAAGGGAGGTTGGCAAGTGATTGACAGTTGAGGAAGAATTGGCAAGTGATTGACAGTTGAGGAAGAAAAAGGTGGATACTCTGAGAATGGTTCAACGGTACAATGTTCAAGTTATGATGAATGAAATGAAGGTAAATGGATAGTATCGCAATCCATTCGGATAACAGAATCAAATGGAAGCACTAATGTTGCATTATCACCAATAAATAATGCGTTGATATTCTAATTGCAAGTTAAAGATATAGCTGTTTTACATATCTCAAGTTGTGCTACATACAAAACACTATCACAATCTCTCAATTTAGAACTAAGTTTAACTTTTATATACCGATAACGACAATTAAGGTCATTAAAAGATGGTCAACATTAAACCAACCGTTCATAAAAGTGGACGAAAGGTTACGCAATATATCTACCAAATACATTGATAATATAAAAACTTCTTACACTGCTAGCATGAATCAAGTTAAATCTGTTTACAGGATTTTTTGTTTTGCATACCGTTTGCTCCAGAGATCAAACGTAAAAGTAAACTCGAGCTTGGATTAAGAACGTAAAGAAAATACAGAATGGAGTTAATTTTCTAGCTCTAAAACATAATTACATTGGCAGCGTAATTGTAGTCCCTACAGTGCATTCTGAGGTGAATCAGTGTCAAATGAGTCCCTTTGATAAGTCTGCAAATATTCTTCTTCTTCTTCTGGCTGCTGAGTCCGTGGCTCATCACCTTGCCAAGTCCACACAATATCTTTCAATGCTGGTCTTATATCCTTCTTCATCATCTTCTTATACTCTATAGTATCTCCACTATTTTTCTTCACCTCAACAAAGTGAAAATTTGGAGTTACTTCAAAGATTTCTGTATCGATAGATAACACTCCTTTTCTTCCTTCTTTAGATCCTTCTAACTTCAATAACCCTCCATCCTTTTTCATCACCTTCAACTTTAAACGCTTAGCTACATCCTCTAGCTTTGAGATGATTGTTTTCGCCGGTTGCCTTGATGTAAATCTGACTTCCCTCTTTTTGTTTCTTTCTTCAAACAAGCCAGACAAGTCAAAACCAGTTGACAATGAGATAATATCAAATGCATTCAAGTGTGCAGGCTTGACCATTTCTGGCTTTGGCTCTGTATTCTCACAAACACTAAAAACAGCATCATCATTTTCAAGCGCTGCCTCCTTTGACTCTGCGTCTTTAAGCATTGAGTCAGCATTATCTTTAATTGGTTTCAGTTGCAAGCCTTTCTTGAACCAAGAATTCTCCATTATCTTGGAAATGGATATTCTTGCGCTTGGATTTGGATCTAATATTTTTGATATAAGCCTGCGAGCATCAGGAGGGAGCCAGTTAGGACATCTGAACTCAGCCTTACCAATGTTTTTGTACATCTCCATTAGATTTGAATCATGGAATGGTAGATAACCAGCCAAAAGGACATATAATATCACCCCACATGATCAAATATCAGCTTTAGCACCATCATATCCTCTTCTGTTTATCACTTCTGGTGCAACATAAGCTGGTGTCCCACATGTAGTATGAAGCAAACCATCTTGTCTCTTAGATTCTGCAAGGGCACTCAATCCAAAATCTGAAATCTTTAAATTTCCATTTTCATCAACCAATAGATTCTCTGGTTTCAGATCTCTGTGATAAACCCCTCTACTATGACAGAAATCAATAGCACTAATCAACTGCTGAAAATACTTTCTTGCAACATCTTCTTTTAACTTCCCTTTAGCTACCTTGTTAAATAGCTCTCCTCCTTTCACATATTCCATCACAAAATAGATCTTCTTTTTGCTGGCCATGACCTCATAGAGCAGTACAATATTAGAGTGTCTAACCAATCTCATGACCAAAATTTCGCGTTTGATTTGATCAATCATTCCAACTTTCACAATCTTCTCCCTATCAATCATCTTAATTGCCACATTCAATCCAGTCTTAAGGTCTCTTGCATGATGGACCTTAGCAAAAGTGCCCTGTCCCAACAATTTCCCTAACTCATACCTTTCCATTAGTACATTACTCCCCTTACTCTCCATATCAACTTCAGCAAACCAAAGTAATTAATCTAATTGTTTTGCCCCCAATGAAACTCAATATTTATATACAAGATGCAAGATTTATCAAGGATTGAACAACTCAACCATCTTCACTAATATCGTGATACGATACTATTTGACCCTGAAAATATTTAGCAGGGTTTGGCATTTGATGAGAGAATCTGGATGAAACTACAGGTGCAATCTCATCAAGTATAAAGGAAAGCTTGAATAGAGCTTCAATCTCAAGAACCTCAGAAAAAGACTTCCTAGCATTTAAGCACATCTTTCAGCATTCCCTGGCTTTCTAAAGGACTAGAGAATACTAAAGAGGATGAACCAACTTACAAACAGGAATCTTTAACTGCTAAGAACCCCAATTTTCCAATCTGAGCAAATGATTTGTTTACCTGAATCAAATAAAAAAGAGTAACTAAGAATACAGTTTAACATAATTGGTTTTGCAGGATTAACTAATATATGCTGACAGTATAAATATTTCAAACTAACAGGTCACATAAAAGCCAATTAAGTGCTAAATATATTAACCTCATTATAAAAATAAGATAGCTCATAGCTGCAAACAAATCCACGGGTCCCTGAATCAGTGGCCGTCAAGATCAAATAATTTAAAAGAAAAAAAAATCAAAAGCAAAAATACTTTAAATATCAATTCTTTGATTTAGGAAAACAAATAAAAAAATGTGTTCTATTAGCATAAGTTTTGAACAAGTATCGAATCTTGATGTCATTGTTGAGAAACCAAGAAGAAATCGAAAATGGATGAACCACTTTTGATAGAAAAAGAAAAGAAACTTAGTCCAAAATGATTAAGGCATACAATCCATAAATAAAACTGCAGAAACAGACAGAAGATTATGAAGAGCAACATATACAGAACAATTAACAAGCCAATGCAAAAACTTAGAAAAATTGTAATACGGTGAATCTGGTTACCTTCAAAGTGAAGAATTACTCAACCCCAGCAGCAGCCTTAAGAAAGATTGATGATTAATTATGTGGTTTTTGTGTTAATATTTGTGAAAATATTTAGACAGACACAGAATGTGGGAAAAGGCATGGGCTTTTTATACCAGCTCTTTGTCTACTTTTGCTAGTTGTTTAAAATAATACACCCTCTTGCCTAAATTGTAGCTTCCTGTTTAGCTTTTCCAATTTTGATTAGTATAGACATCTTAAAGCCGATATTAACTTCTATACACTTTTAGGGTAAAATAAATTCTGATACTATCGGGTTACCTAAACAAAAACTAAAAGTAACCTTCATAAAAAGTGAGATTAATAATTGCTCCAATAGATTAAATTTTATGTTGCTTGGACTCTTCAAAAATGCTTTCTTATGTACTTATAATAAACTATGAGCATAATGGGTTGTGAGTTCGGTTCATAAACTACAAATCCGCCTATGAGTCCAAACAATATAAATTAAATTAAATTGATAATATAAAAAATATTTTATACAAACAATGTATATAAGTTAAATTCAATTTGTACCGTGTGATATTCCTTGAGTAGTTTCTGAAATCATCTCTATTAAAGAATTTATTGTCTAATAATTGATCAAATTAGCTACAGATTACGGAAAGTGAAACAATTTAAAACAGAAATCTTTACAGAATTGGCAATCTCTGAATGGTTAAATAGAATGGCACTGTAATTGCTATCTGTATTCATGATACAGGCGAAGCCATATAGGTACATAAAATTAATATGTCAGAATATTCATTATTTGTTTACCATATTGCTTTTGTCCACTATAGCGAGATAATATTATGACATGAATGGACATAGGACAATTCTTGGCAAAAAAGAAATAATCATTGTGATAATAATATTTAATATAGTTGGTGACAGCAACTGAGGTAGATCTTATCTCAGGCCACTGTTTCCTCTTTTATTTATTTTTAATATGACAAAAATTTCTTTATTAGGATTCTTTATTAAAAATAAACTGCTAGTATGAGTAGAAAGAGTTAGATGAATGGAATCCAATTTCTAAATATTCATTGTTTCAACTCCTTTAGAAATGCAACGTAAAATAAAAAGAACACAACTTTTTTTGTCGTCGTAAACCTACGAAATACCCTAAAATGCCAAACTATTGATCATTTTAGTTATCCGATTCTCTTCCTTTGCTCGGTTTAAGTAAGACCTATATTTAGTGGTGGCAAAATAGATAAAAGAAAATAATTATTCATCTATATTATCTATTAAAAAATGGGTTGAATAATGAGCTTTTTAAAAACGGATTAAATATGGTTAATTATCCATTTAGAAGATAGATAACCAATAGATAACTAATGTGTTTAACTTTTATATTTGTAAACCTTCAAATTGGGGGTTGCTCAAGTTTGGGAGACTAGAAATTTTTTCAAAAGTTATCATATTCAAGAAGCCGTGGATAATATAGATATTCATATTACCCGCCGATTAATCTATTTTTATCCGTATTAAATATGGATCGGGGTGAATAATTTATCTATTTTTGCATTACTCGTTTTTGATCCGTCCCATATCCGACCCCATCCGTCTGTTTGCCTCCCTTGCCTATCTTAAAAGGAAAGCAATTTTCACTTGTTTAGACTTTGGAGTCCAAAAAAGGGTGAAAACAGTGGATTTGCCTTTATGCTAACTTCATACATATTGCAAATAGACTTGTCAGTAGTTCGAAATTGATGCATAATTATTGTTGTTATGATTTTCGTATGGATTAATTGTATGGGGTCGGATACGATCGAGCGCATAGGAAGCACCGGTTTGGGTTACGATGATCGATGTAGATTGAGATCGCTTTCCTGTAGATCGAGACCGGCACTTCAAGAAGGGAAGTTCGAGGTCAGGCGTCATCGGGATAAAACTCGAAGCCAAGGTATTCGAGATAAGGTTGTCGAGATCGGTCCGGGTAAAGCATCTTATGGTAAAAATATCAGATTCGCGTAACGGAAGGGCCAGAAATCTCGTGACATGTAAATATCTCGGCGGGAATCACGGCCCAAATCAGCAAAGACGTTGAACCCAATAATTTTAGGGATCTTTTACCCTATAATTAGGTTTTTACCTTGGATAGGATTCTTTTCTCCTCCTATATAAAGAATTCAACCCTACTGTGTACAGGACACAACATATGATCAATATAACAGTTAACATATTTTGACTATCTTCTTCATAAGATATTTATTTCATTATTGGTTATTCCGTCACAGCTAAACTACTCAATTTTGGTGGTTTGTCTATTCTTTCATTTATTTAAATCAGCCTTTATTTATAGTTTATTCCTTAATTGTATCATGCCAAGTCACGTATCCTTAATACCACGTATAAATTTAATTGTTACCCGTAGTTTAGGGTAAACAGTTTGGCACCCACCGTGGGGCTAAGGATAATAGTGAACGTTTGATACAAATTTCTGTCACACACACTATTTTACGCTTGTTCTTTGCAGAATCTTTTGTTTTCAGGATATAACATAGTCATGTCGCACTCATAATCCATGCCTCAGTTCGTCAATGACGAGTTCGACCACCAGGGTGAAAACAACAATGTGATGCTCGGTAATGAAGTTCCAATTGACGCCAACTCTCAAATGGCGATCGATGTGGATCAGACTTCTGGCCTGTCAAATAGTGTCCAGAGAGAACACCGTTTAAGAACTCAAAACAACGAAGGGGACGGGATCAGTCTCAAAATGATATTTGACATGTTACAAGCCCAGCAAGCAGCCATCGCCCAATTGCAAAATCGCAGTCAGGTTTCGGACAGGGTTGAAGCCGTTTCTTCTCGAGGAGTTGTCCTCGAAAACGAATCGACTGCGGCACAACCGGACGAGAGCGGATCGGGGACAAATTCTAGAATCATGAAGATGCTCGAGGAGCTGACTAAGCGAGTCGAATCGGGCGAAAAGAAGATTGAAGCCAACGACAAGAAAGTAGAGACATATAATTCGAGGGTGGACCAGATTCCAGGAGCACCCCCGGTGTTGAAAGGCTTAGACTCGAAGAAATTCGTGCAAAAGCCTTTCTCGTCAAGCGCTGCCCCAAAACCTATACCAAAAAAGTTTCGCATGCCAGAAATCTCCAAGTACAACGGGACATCTGACCCAAATGAACACGTAACGGCGTACATATGCGCCATAAAGGAGAATGATCTCGAAGATGACGAGATTGAGTCCGTTCTCCTGAAGAAATTCGGGGAACCTTGTCGAAAGGAGCAATGACTTGGTACCACAACTTGCCCCCGAATTCCATCGATTCCTTTGCCATGCTTGTGGACACCTTTGTCAAAGATCATGCGGCTGCCATTAAAGTCGAGACACAGAAATCAAACTTATTCAAAGTCAGGCAAAGAGATAACGAGATGCTGAGGGAATTTGTATCTAGCTTTCAAATGGAACGAATGGACCTACCACCGGTCACGGATGATTGGGCCGTGCAAGCTTTCACCTAAGGGCTCAACGCCCGAAGTTCAACGGCTTCACAATAGCTTAAGCAGAGTTTGATCGAATACCCGGCTGCCACCTGGGCGAATATATATAATCGGTATCAATCGAAGATCAGGGTCGAAGATGATCAGCTTGGAGCCCTCTCGGGATCCGCTTACCCTATCAGAACTCATGACCGGACTCAAAGAGATAATTACCGAGAGCCAAGATCGAACAGAGACAGACATCGACCGTACCCTGGCGATCAAAGGGCCATCCCAGGAAGGCAAGGTTCTCCGAGACAGGAGAGGAGGAACGATCCTAATCGAAGGAACCAAGGACCGTTGCTGAGAAATAACTTCGAAAGACCCGCTGGTCACCGAGAAGCGCCCCGATTGTCCAAATACAACTTCAACGTCGATTCAGCGACTCTCGTATCCGCCATCGATCGCATTAAAGATACCAAATGGCCTCGGCCGCTGCAATCAGATCCGGCCAAAAGAGACCCCAACTTAATATGTAAGTACCATGGTACACATGGACATAAGACGGAAGATTGTCGACAACTGAGGGAAGAGGTGGCACGGTTGCTCGAAAATGGGCACCTTCGAGAGTTTTTAAGCGACCGGGCCAAGAACCACTACGGGAACAGAAACAGGCCAACAAACCAGGAGGAGCCTCAGCACACGATCAACATGATAATCGGAGGGTAAGATACACCCCAAGGCCCGGTGTTAAAGCGTACCAAAATATCTATCACCCGAGAAAAGCGCACTCGGGATTATGCGGCGGAAGGAGCTTTATGCTTCAGCGATAAAGATGCTGAAGGTATACAGCCCCATAACGATGCCTTGGTGATATCAATGCTCATACAGAAAACCCGAGTGAAGCGTGTACTTGCGTGTACTTGTCGATCCCGGTAGTTCAGCCAACATAATTCGGTCCTGGGTCATCGAGTAGCTCGGATTGACAGACCAGATTATTCCCGAAGTTCGGATCCTCAATGGTTTCAACATGGCATGCGAGACAACCAAAGGGGAAATAACGTTGATGGTGAACACTGCCGGTACTGTGCGAGCAACAAAGTTTTGCGTGATCGAAGGAGACATGAGATACAATGCGTTGCTCGGGAGGCCTTGGATTCATGACATCGGAGCTTTACCTTCAACATTGCACCAGATGTTGAAATTCCCATCGGCTGATGGGGTCGTAACCGTTTACGGAGAACAACATGCTGCGAGGGAGATGTTCGCAGTGGAAGAGACAGTGCCAAAGCCAACCGCTCCTTCCCAAAAGACCCAATAGCAATTACAGACACCACCTTCAACAAACGAGGGTGAGCAGGATCAACTCGAAGTTGACAATTATGGGGTTCCTCGATCATTTATCGGTCCCGACGAGTCCGATGCGACCAAATCAACGGTCGAGTAGCTCGAGCAGATTTCACTCCGAAGAGACTCGCCTGATCGAAAGGTATACTTGGGTTCGGGCTTAAGCTCTGAGCTCAAGACCAAACTAATTAAATTTCTTTCAGCTAACGAAGATTCTTTTGCTTGGTCCCATCTCGACATAACAGGGATACCGCCGGAAATTACAACTCACAAACTGATCATTGATCCAAAATTCTGGCCGGTCAAGCAAAAGAGGAGGCCTCAGTCCGAGATCAAGCAAGCATTCATCAAGGACGAGGTAACTAAAACTTTTAAATGTAGGATCCATACGGGAAGTTAAATACCCGGAGTGGCTAGCAAATATAGTTGTAGTTCCTAAAAAGGGAAATAAGCTAAGAATGTGCATAGATTATAAAGATCTAAACAAGGTGTGCCCCAAGGATTCCTTTCCCTTGCCCAACATCGATCGAATGATCGATGCCACCGCTGGCCACGAGACCCTTAGTTTTCTCGATGCCTACTCTGGTTACAACCAGATACGAATGGATAAGGATGATCAAGAAAAGACATCCTTCATCACTAAGTATGGCACTTATTGCTATAACGTGATGCCATTCGGGCTGAAAAACGCAGGGGCTACCTACCAACGCCTAGTAAATAAGATGTTCGAAAAACAACTAGGAATAACAATGGAAGTTTATATTGATGACATGTTAGTTAAGTCCCTACGAGCAGAGGACCATTTGAGTCATTTGCAGGAAACATTCGATGTACTAAAAAGGTACAACATGAAGTTGAACCCAGAGAAATGTGCATTCGGAGTGGGTTCGGGAAAATTCCTTGGTTTCATGGTCTCGAACCGAGGAATAGAAATCAAACCCGAGAAAATCAAAGCCATCGAAGATATAACGATCGTAGACAGTGTGAAAGCTGTAAAGAAACTAACAGGTCGGATAACAACCCTAGGCCGATTCATCTCAAGGTCATCCGACAGGAGCCATCAATTCTTCAACTTGCTGAAAAAGAAGAACGAATTCTCATGGGGTCCAGAATGTCAGCGTGCATTAGAAGAGCTTAAAAGATATCACTCCAGTCCACCTTCGTTGCATACGCCAAAAACGGGTGAGCAATTATACCTTTACCTTGCTGTTTCGGAAGTAGCGGTGAGCGGGATCCTGGTCCGAGAAGAACAAGGTACGCAATTCCCCATTTACTACGTCAGTAGAACACTAGGTGAGGCCGAAACTAGGTACCCACATTTGGAAAAGTTAGCACTCGCTTTTTGAGTGCCTCTAGGAAGCTAAAACCCTAATTCCAATGCCACCCCATACGTGTAGTGACAACTTATCCCCTTAGGAATATTATGCACAAACCTGAGCTATCAGGTCGACTGGCCAAGTGGGCCATCAAAATAAGCGGATACGATATTGAATATCAGCCTCGAACCTCGATCAAATATCAAGTGCTAGCAGATTTTGTCGCCGACTTTACGCCGTCGCTTATTCCCGAGGTCGAGAGAGAACTAATGACCGAATCGGGGACTCCTTCGGGAGTGTGGACTTTGTTCACAGACGAAGCCTCTAATTCGAAAGGATCGGGGCTTGGTATCATACTTAGACCCCCAACTGGGAATACAATTCGACAGTCTATTAAGACTGTAAAATTGACTAACAACGAAGCAGAATATGAGGCTATGATTGCAGGTTTAGAGTTGGCCAAAAACCTGGGAGCAGAGATAATCGAGGCCAAATGTGACTCCCTCCTCGTAGTCAACCAAGTAAACAGGACATTCGAGGTCAGAGAGGGGCGTATGCAAAGGTATGTGGACAAGCTTCAGGTCACACTACATAGGTTCAAAGAATGGACCCTACAACACATACCGCGAGAGAAAAATAGTGAGGCCGATGCCCTCGCCAACATAGGGTCATCGGTCGAAGATGAAGAGATCGATTCTGAAAAGGTCATACAACTATTGAGGTTGGTGGTGGAAGAAGGCCATGCCGAAATCAACTCAACAAGCTTGACCTGGAATTGGAGGAACAAATACATAGAATATCTCAGTTCAGGTAAGCTGCCATCAGATCCCAAAGAATCGAGAGCATTACGCACAAAGGCAGCCCGATTTTGTTTGGACAGCGACGGAACCCTATACAGAAGAACATTCGGAGGTCCCCTGGCCATATGTCTTGGGCCTGGTGACACCGAATACATCTTAAGGGAGATACACGAAGGCACATGCGGCAATCACTCCGGCTCCGAATCCTTGGTTCGAAAAATAATTCGGGCCGGTTACTATTGGATCGACATGGAGAAAGATACGAAGGAATTCGTACGCAAGTGCAGCAAATGCCAAAGGCACGCACCGATGATTCACCAGCCTAGAGAGACATTGCATTCGGTCCTATCGCCATGGCCGTTCATGAAGTGGGGGATGGACATCGTCGGCCCTCTCCCTCGTGCACCAGGTAAAGCTCAATTCATTCTTTTTATGACTGACTACTTTTTCGAGTGGGTGGAAGCACAGGCTTACGAAAAGGTCAGGGAAAAGGAAGTGATCGACTTCATATGGGACCATATTATTTGTTGGTTTGGGATGCCATCAGAAGTCGTATGCGATAATGGCAAACAATTCGTTGGCAGCAAAGTAACAAAGTTCTTCGAAGACAACAAGATTAAGAGAATATTTTCAACTCCATATCACCCCAGCAGCAACGTTCAAGCCGAGTCAACCAACAAGACTGTAATTCAAAACTTGAAGAAAAGGTTAGCCGACGCAAAGGGAAAATGGAGGGAAATGCTGCCCGAGGTTCTATGGGCATATCGCACAACCGAGAAAACCAGTAGAGGGGCCACTCCATTCTCCCTAGTCTACGGTGCTGAAGCACTGATACCAGTCGAGGTAGGCAAACCAAGCAGCAGGTTCCGATACACAACCGAAGAATTGAACTGGGAAGCTATGAACATCAGCCTGGAACTATTGGATGAAAGGAGGGAAGCGGCCCTTGTTCGGATGGCAGCGCAGAAACAAAAAATTGAAAGGTATTACAATCGGAGAGTCCATCTCCGATACTTCAACATTGGGGACTTGGTACTCAGAAGAGTTACACCCAACGCTCGAGATCCAAACGAAGGAAAACTAGGACCGAATTGGGAAGGGCCCTATACTATCTTGAAGATTACCGGTAAAGGATCTTACAAGCTCGGAACTATGGATGGCAAGCAGCTGCCAAACAATTGGAATGTGAGCCACCTGAAGCGATATTATTGTTAAGGTAATAAATTTTATTTTTTATTTTATTTGTTTTATGATACTAACATCTGCAGGTAGCAAATAGAGTGACCTCAAGCCAGGAAACACGGGACACTAGGACTGAAAGCACGCGTTGCATTCTTTTTTCCTTTGACTGGTTTTGCCCCAAATTGGGTGTTATGGCAAGGTTTTTAATGAGGCAACCGGGAGTCGTGCTAACTTAGATCGGTCGCTCATCGAAGATAATGATATTTGGTGCACGACTTCGATCGACCTTGAAAATCTGGAGATTGCTTGTCTACTTCGAATCTTTTCTTAGCTACTTCTGATTCGGGGGGGACTCCTCGTAGATCATTAGGGATCAATGTAAGGGTTAAACGGTCGAAAGTACAGTGCCCAAATAGATCGATCTACCCCTTAAGCAAAGTTGTACAAGAATATGAATGCTAATAAAGTTTCTTTGGCACCGATATTCTGTTTCTGAGCCCAAGGGCCTCTTTGGTTTTCATTACATTATCGAAACGAACATTGTTCGAATATTTGCGCTAAACTCAGAGGGGAATAAGACCTATTAAGGCAAACCCCAAATTTGATTAAATGGCCAAGGCCGTATCGAGTTAACAAAACTCGAAGAGAAATAAGACCCACTCAGGCAAATCCCAATTTATAAAAGGCTAAGGCCGAATCAAGTTAAATTCGAGGATGATTGAAACTTGCCAAGGCAAAACCTCGATTCTTTAAAAGGGCTAAGGCCGAATCAAGTCATTAAAGTTCAAAAGGGAAAAAAATTTGCTAAGGCATGATCCTGATTTCTTAATGGGCCAAGGCCGCATCGAACTAATAAAGTTCGGGGAGAAACATAGCCTATTAAGGCAACTCCGAATTCATAAAAGGCTAAGGCCGAATCGGGTTAAAACCTGTTAAGACGGATTCAATTTTAACAGACCAAGGTCTTGCCAAGTCAACGGAGTTCGGAAAGAAATAAGACTTATCAGGGTAAATCTCGACCCCTCCCCTTGAGGTTTGGTCCTTATTCGGTCGGCCATAGAGGAAGAAAATCTATAGTGAAACAAATCCTAGCTAAGGCAGGAAAATTTACTAGATATGAAAATTTTAGAACAAAGTTAGACGAAAAAGAGGATTTCTTTTATATATGCAAATTAATATGTTACAAAAAGGTCATATCATTTTACAGGCAGCATCAATCAAAATCATCATCATCTTCTTCTTTTTCTTCAGGGAAGGCCCGCCTCCTTGCATCAGCTTCGATCTTTGCTGCTTCATCGACCTCGGAAGATAGATCGAAGCCTCGAGCTTGTAGCTCCTCGAGGACGGAAAGACGGGTCTGGCACTTAGTGTACTCGACCAAAATCTTTCATTGCTCCTGGGCAGCCTCAGCATCAGCTCTGTATTGAGCTATCAGGTCATCGACGTCGACTTTGGACGTGGCAATCTCGGACTTTGCTGATTGCAGCTCGTTTACCAGGACATCCCGATCCAGAGTGAGCGCCTCAACTTGGGACTGAAGTGAATTGGTGCTCTTGGTCAGAACCCCGATTTTCTCTTGTGCCTCCGAAAGTTTCTCCTTAAGGGTACTACACGAGCCCAGAGGGTTTCCTTCTCCGAAGTCAATATATCGGCCTTGGCTCTCCATTCATCGGTTTCTGCCTTGGCCTTGCTCACTACGGACCAAAGTTGATTTACTCGGTCAATCTGCTGCCCCAGCTGGTCGAGTGTTCTATCATTCTCTTTACGCACGAAGTCCAGCTCGGCTCGAAGAGTCGACATCTCCCCCTC
>MCJB01030277.1:10434-38878 GCA_002018475.1 Nicotiana obtusifolia | reverse complement strand
TACTTCGAGCCTGAATGTATCAGCCGATGGCACTCCATCGAAGAACTCTTCGAAGGCTCCTGCCGATACCGGGCCTTTGCTCGGCGTGTGCGTCCTTGCAGCCTGGGATTCGTTAAGGGTTGCCTCTAAAAAGGAGGGAGAGTCCATTGTCTCTGGGAGGTCCGAGATTCCTTGTACTGCCTCCCCTACATTGGCACATACCCCGGTCCTCGTCCCTGCCTTGAGATCCTCTGCTCGAGGGATGCAAGCTTCATCGACTGTCGGCTTGGGGACTGTCCGAGATGATCATTATTTAAAGTACCGAGGTTCCTATCTTCCTCGGAGTTGTCGTTCAGCCGGATAGCCAGGTCGGCGATCCTGGGCCTACGAGCTATGCTTTTCTTCTTAACCCTCCTTTTCTCGGGCTCTGAGGGACCGGGGATTTCTTTTCTTTTCTTCTCTCCCTCCTTCTCCGAAATAGGGGAAGAACAAGGAGCCTCTCTATCGGTGGGCGTCGGCCTCAATTCAGCATCCTTTGATAGCCCTGTAAAGAAAAGAGGAAGTGAGATATCAGCAGCGCCGATCACATATGGCAAGGAATGAGAACATTATTGAGCTCACCATAATTTTTGGCCTCCCAAAGGCCTTTTGATATTTCACGCCAAGCGCGCTCCGAGTAGGTCCTCTGAGCTACCACTTTCCGGACCCATTCCTCCAAGTGTTGAATCACGGCCGACATTTGAGAAACGGCTACACATTACAAAATATCTCAGTAAGATATCGAAAGAAGAACAACAGATGAATTTAAGTAGGGAAACTTACGGTCCATGTTCCACTTTTTAGGGAACGACATGTCTTTTGCAGGGATAAGGTCCGAGGTTCTTATTCGAACGAATCCGCTCATCCAACTCCGGTCCTTGTCCTTATCAATGCTCGAAAATGGGGCTTTGCTGGCCTGGCGAGCAAGTTTTATTAGTCCCCCTCGGAAGATTCGGGGACTGTACAGTCGAAGTAAATGGTCAACGGTGAAGGGGTGTCCGTCGACCTTACTCACAAAAAAGCGAAAGAGGTGAACTATCCGCCAAATGGAGGGATGAACCTGGCCCAATGTAACATTGTACCTTTTACAAAAGGCGACAATTATGGGGTCCAAAGGTCCCAACGTGAAGGGGTAGGTATAGACGCTCAAGTAACCCTCCACATGGGTGGTAATCGCCTCATCTGGGGAGGGGACTACCACATCCTTTCCAACCCATTTACACTCCGTCTTCACCCTGTCAAGGATTTTGTTAATGATCGAACTAATGTACATAGCGACCGGTTCACCCCGGCCCGGTACTGAAGAGGCCTTCTCCACCTTGAAGTCGGAGCCGGTCGAGCATCCAACTGGTATGAAAGCTTTTAGAGGAGGCTCTGCCGAAGTTTCCTCAACAGGGGTAGGCTCAACCTCTTGAGCGGGTTGAGAGGAAGAAAGCTGTTGTTTTTGAGGGACGGATTTAGATGTTTTCTCCATTAGAGTAGAAAAGATGGGAGGCGAGCAAAGGGAAGTGTAATGATAGAAGTTTGCTTGAGGCGCAAAAATGCAGAGAGCAAAAGCAAGAAAATATTCAAACGATGCAAAACCTGGAAATTGAAGAATGGATGGGCTATTTATACTTTTCAAAAGCGGCGATTCAAAACACGAGATGGGAAGACATTAATTGGTATTTGCAGAAGTTACAGGGTTTGTCACTAGCTGGGACACGAAAGAACCTTTTTTGATAATGGCCACGTGCGTCATCATGCTGCCGTCATCCATCAACAAGACGTTTTTATGTTATCTGATTTGACGCTTCGAACTTCGAGTCGTACCTAATAAGTGTGTTCTCACTTAACCTAATCTTGAAAAGCGGCGGCTCATATCGTTTTTTGTCATTACTCTCCAAAAAACGAGGGGACTAATTGTATGGGGTCGGATACGATCGAGCGCATAGGAAGCACCGGTTTGGGTTACGATGATCGATGTAGATTGAGATCGCTTTCCTGTAGATCGAGACCGGCACTTCAAGAAGGGAAGTTCGAGGTCAGGCGTCATCGGGATAAAACTCGAAGCCAAGGTATTCGAGATAAGGTTGTCGAGACCGGTCCGGGTAAAGCATCTTATGGTAAAACTATCAGATTCGCATAACGAAAGGGCCAGAAATCTTGTGACATGTAAATATCTCGGCGGGAATCACGGCCCAAATCAGCAAAGACGTTGAACCCAATAATTTTAGGGATCTTTTACCCTGTAATTAGGTTTTTTACCTTGGATAGGATTCTTTTCTCCTCCTATATAAAGAATTCAACGATACTGTATACATAGAATTCCTATGTGCAATCTAGAATTCTCATTTTTGAGTTCAATTCTAGATTCATAGATAGTATTCAATTGGTGATCATCAATCAAATAATTAAGCGCATGATTGAATAAATAAACTAATATGATAATAAATCAAGGAATCAAGTCAATATTCGAATAACAATAGTCATGAAAGAACCACAATCCTAGAACATGAAGTTGAGCTCCATATAGACATGGTAAACAAATAACAAATCATCCAAATAAATATAAAAATTACTAGGGCTAAGAAAGATGAAATTCGGTTAATTCCCACCTCCACGGCCGCTCGTTCTTTCCCTTGGACGAATTCCCCTCTCAAAAGATGTTCAACCCCTTTCTTAGACATGTTTAAGGAGTATTTATAGGCAACGATTGAAGTCTCTAAGTCCAAATTTCAGAAGGAAATAATTTTGTCTAGGACAGCGGACCAAGCCTTTGATCTCGCTAGGCCTAGTCTAGGGCGAGATGGAACCTCGCCTCACCTAGTCTGAGGCGAGATGGACCTGGCTTCTTGCCAGGTAGGGCGAGATCTGGGGCACGGTCCCTCCTTGCCTTGCGCCGATTCTTCCTTTCGTGCTCTTTTCTTGTATTTTTAATATCTTTTCTGCAACTTTTACTCCTTTATGCATTACAATGATCCTACACATAAAAATAACTCAATTAAGCTCAAACGTCGCACAATTAAGTATTAAAACACCGAAATGCAAGTCGAGCAATGCACTAAAAATTATGGAATTATAACGAAACACCACGAGGTCGTCTACTCAAAAGTCAAACCTTGGTCAATTCTTATAACTTAAGCTTCCAAAAATGAAACTAATGTTCCAATCACTCTCAAACCTTCTCGAAGCGAACCCAAATATCCCCCCCTAGTTATCAAATAGCAAACACACATACGGGAAAAATAAAATAGGAAAAACAAAGCTCAGATACACAAAACAACCGGCCGGGTTGTTACATTCTCCTCCTCTTTAACAAACGTTTATCCTCGAACAGGTTTAGAATCATTCCTGTGATGCCAAAAAGATAAGGATATCTACTCTGCATATCATTCCTAATCTCCCATAAAACAATGAGGTAAATGTGAAAGACAAATAACCATAGATAATGTCAAATCATTATAGAAATTTTTAGAACTGAAAACACTAAGTCATGAGATCTATAGTACGAACACATGTCTGAAATACAGAAAAGGAAAATAGGAAGAGACGCCAGGGACTACGATCAGGAAAGCACCTCTACTACTTTCCACCTAACAACTTGTTCAGTTCATAAATATGTGAATGCACAACAACAGTACCAAAACTAAGCATGAAATACAGGTATAACCAAATCAGTGCACATCGAGAATATGTGCGCAAGTCTTATACCAGTTTAACAGCTCAACATATGGAGAAAATATGCATTTATCACCAAAAGATCATCAACAGTAGCGTATAGAGAAGATGGCATCAATAAACAAGTCAATTTGCACAGGTTAACATATAGAGAAGATATATGTCGTGCCTGCACTTTCTACTCAAAATAGTATATAGAGAAGATATGCATAAAGAGGAATGTATATATTCCAAAATTAGCATATAGAGAAGATAAGCGATAAAATTATGTATACAACAAAAGTGTTTGCAAATAGAAAAGAGATGAAAAGACCAAACAATGATCAGTTTGCCTCATACCATGTGTACTTCAATAAGAGAGAAACATGAGAGAAGGACCCTAGAAGGATGGATCCTTATCCACACGCTGCACGGACAACTCACGTGCCATAATATAACAACCGCATGGACCAGCCACGTGCTATGATAACTCAAACCGCACGGATCACTCACGTGCTATCAATCCAGCCCATATCACACAGAAAGCTTCCACAATAATACATGTATACGAATAATAGATATCAAATCACACACTCATGGACTGATAAAAAATAACATACTAAGGTATATGCATGCGCAAAGTGTGCTACCGCATCTCAGATTAGGCGGATATGCCACAAAATAATAATTTTTTTGGTAATTAATTAGGATTTTTATTAGTCACCAAAGAAGTTACAAACCGTTAGTTTAGCACATCTCAGCTAGCTATTCTCAAAGAAGAAAACATAAAATCAAAAATTCCCAGTCCGTTCTATACATTAGTGCTATATGTAGTTAAAATAGAAAAACTTAGAAAACTAATTTTTGCACCAAGCACTTCATAGGCCCAACCCTGCAACTACAAACACACGCTATCTCCTTTTCCACTCCTTCACAACCTCTGGACAATCCTTCAAAGACACTTGAGTTCCTCTCCTTCCGTATGGCATGTATAACCTTAGAATATAGCATCTTAATAGATCTTGCCCTTGTTGTCTTACCTTGTATACTTTTAACAATTCTTTGAAGTTGTAGTTCCCAGTTACTGCAGTATAAAGTTGTTGTTAGGCCCACTTGCTGGCGCTGTTCCAAAGTTCTTGAGCATATATGCATTCTGCAAATTGATGGTCTCGTATTTCATTGTGAGTTTGACATAGAACACATGCAGCTTGTACATTGAGTGCCCATTTTAGCAATCTATCTACAGTTAGTAGCCTATCCTGACATTGCGGCCACATTGTGAATAAGGCTTTTGGCCTTGCAGGGTTCTGGAACATTAACTTTCTCCACCTTAACTTTGGGTATTCTGGAATTAGTTGTAAATATATTTGTGTAATGACACTCTTATGTTCAACTAAAGGCACGTTCAATTATCCAATGATATCTCTTGCCCCTAGAATTCTTCTAACCATCCAACTGAAGGTTTGAGGAATGTGCATAGTTTTCACACTCTATTCTTTGATGTAGTAAGCATGCATCTACTTTATCCAAGTTTATCACAATTATGAGTCAAGTCCGAGTGTGTCTTTGCAATTGCAGCATTGTTCCACACCTGGAGATTATACAAGTTGAGTCCACCTGTAGACATAGGCAAGCGGATCTTCTCCCCAGCAATAAGAGCTTTCTTTGTGATTGAACTGCCTCTAGACCACATGTAGCATCTGCAGTGGGCTTCTACTATTTGTATCACCTTAGCTGACAGTGTAAAGAATTGAACCCAATATGAAAATAATATTTTTTGAATTAATTGGACTCTCCCATCATATGATAACTTCTTTATATTCCATAAAGAGATTTTTGCTACTATTTTTGCTAAGAGTGGCTGCCATTGTACCATGGTTAGATTCTTAGTGTCTAATGGCACCGCTAGGTAATTAAAAGGTAGTTCACCTAGTGAGTAACCTAGCAATTGAACTATAGTCTCTCTGTCCCTGTGTGCCATTCCTCCACCAGTAGATTGCACTTTTGGTTAAGTTTGCTTGCAAGCCTGAAGCCGTTGAGAATGTAGTAAAGCATTCATGAGGTTTCTGAATAGAGTCAGAGTCTCCTCTAGCAAACAACAACAGGTCATTAGCAAAACTTAAGTGTGTAATGCCCAACCTTTTACACCTTGGGTGAAATTTATAGCTTTTCTCATGTCGTAGCTCTTTAAGTAGTCAACTCAGGTATCCATGGCAATGGCTAAGAGAAAAGGAGACATAGGATTTCCTTGTCTCAGGCCCTTAACAGCATTTAATGGTTCCATTGATTCTCCATTAAGTAAGATAGAGTAGTTTACTGTTTTGATGCAGTTCATTACCCATTTGATAAACTTCTCTGGGAACCTCAGCCCTTCCATAACTTGCTCTAGATAGATCCATTTCACTGAGTCATAAGCTTTTTGTAGGCTACCTTTATCATACATCTTGGGGAGATATGCTTTCTATCATAGGATTTGATAAGTTCATGTGCCAGAATGATGTTATATGCAATCTTCCTCCCTAGAAAAAATCCTGCTTAGGCCTCTGAAATAATATGAGCCATAACTTTCTGTAACCTGCTGGTAATGACTTTAGCAATTATCTTGTAGAGAACTGTGCAACAAGCTATTGGCCTATAGTCTTTAACTGTATCTGGATTTGGAACCTTAGGCACCGGAGTGAGTATTGTGCAATTTATAGTTTTGTATAAGGTTCCTGTGATGAAAAAAATCCTTCACTGATTCACAAACTTCATTTTTGACAATAGTCCATGACTTTTTGAAAAAACACAGCATTGGAACCATCAATCCCCGGGGCCTTGTCATCTCCAATTGAGCACAATCCTTCATACTCTATAATTGGAGCACAAAGTTCTAGCTGTTGTGCATGTGATAAGCAAGGTCCATTTCCGATAACCAATCTATTTACTGCTAGGAGATTTGGTGCAGCTGTTCCTATCAAAGATTTGTAAAAATTAACAAATTCTTCCTTGACTGCTTCAGGATCTTGAAGGTTCACCTCCATAAAAGAATTTCTTCAATTATTTGCTTCTACTACCCATAACCCCCCGAGTCTACATATGTGATTAGATTCCAAAATCAAGTCTAAATCAATTCCAACTGCCCATAAGCCCCCAAGTCCACATATGTGATTAGATTCCAAAACCAAGTCTAAATCGACCTTCAAATCCTCAATTTTCACTCTCTTAAGTTAAAAACCTCCAAATTTCCCTCAAAATTTCATGTTTTGGGTATTAATAATCCATGTAGATTTTTAATATAATATCAAAAATGTATATAAATCACTTACTCCAAAATTTTATGTGAAAATCTCCATGCCAAAATCGCCTCTCCCAAGTCTAAGGTTCAATAATATGAAAGAATGGCTAACATCCCGAAATTAGAACTTAAGTGTTCTGCCCAGTAGTGTGCATAGCGATCATGACATACCCTTCACAATCGCGTAGGCCAAAAATATGCCCAACTAGTGCTCCACTTCGCGGATGCAAAGTCCGCCCTCACAAACACGGTGCCTGACCTGCTAATCCTACAAGAACAAGAGCACTGCTCTGCGAACGCAAAGGCAATCCTTTAGCCTGGCACCACTCAATCGCGAACGCGGCTCCCTACACATGAACACGATGCTCTTGCTCCCATCTCTCTGCAAATGCTGCTCCATCCATGCAAACGAGAAGCGAAAAAATCCCATCTGCCAACTCCCCTTCTCCAAGCATTGGTAAACACCAGAAAACTAGTTTTAGGTTCTTTGTCTTTAATTTCATTTTTTTTATAATAAAAAAAGAAAAAAAAAAGAAGAAAAAAATGTGACCAAAAAAAAAAGAAGAAGAAAGAAAAACCGAAAGTTGATAGTTGATTGAAGTTGTTGAATCATCTAGGAATTGAAAACTTGAAGTTTGATTGTTAAAAACAAAACGTTCTTGAAACCAATCTTGAAGTTCTTGATTGTTTAAAACCGTTCTTGAAAACCCTAGTATAAATCTTGAAGCTAGTACATGTTAATCTTGGATTCTTGAAGTTCTTGGACGCCAATTTATTTTTCTTGAAGCTAGTACACGTTAATCTTGGAGTTCTTGAATATAAAATTGTAGTTCTTGAAGCGATTTACGTTGATATTGAAGGGGATCTTGAACATTCATCCGTTCTTAACAAGATTGTGTTGATTTCTCGAAATTCTTGAACATTAACTTGTTGTTCTTGAAAGTGTACTTGAAAACTTGTAAGAGGAGCGAAATTGGAGAAGGAGAAGAGAGAATTGGTCTTCTCCAAACTAGAGTAGGAAAGCCTCTAAAATTTCCTTAATTTTTGTATTTCGAATTTCCTTCTTTGATTATATTATTTCTAATTGGTAATTCTTAGGTAACTTCGAAAATTTCCATAGAAGGGGAGGAGAGAGAATTGGTCTTTTCCAAACTAGAGTAGGAAAGCCTCTAAAATTTTCTTAATTCTTGTAATTTGAATTTCCTTCTTTGATTGCATTATTTATAATTAGTAATTCTTAGGAAATTTCCTACTTAAGTAATTACTAATTTTTGAGCTTGTAGGACCTCGTGCTAAAACTCAGAATTTCTACTTTCATAGATAATTCTTAGCTTCTTGTGCTCACTTAAAAAGCTGTCAGTCTATCGAGTCACATAAATTCACTCACCCCGAAGAAACTAATGAAATTGTGAACTTGAAAGGTCGCTAAGGAACTTGATCAATTAGAGGAAGCCAATTTGAGGATAAGTACGAAATCCTACCTGAAATTTGAGTGAACCCGAAAGTCATTCAAAAAGTGAGAGAGAGTATTTTTAACTAACCTTAACACATTCTCTAGTCCTGTTTCTTTTGCAGGTACATGGCTATAGAAGGAGAAAAGGTTATGACCGACGTTACTTTAGCCGAGCTTTGGGCTAAAGTAAGGGCGCTTAGTATCCGAATGGAGAACATTGAAAGAACTGCTAGTACTTGGAAGAATGCTGCGGAAGGAACTAATGATGGTTGTACCTTAAGACCTGAACATGATGGTACTATTTGTGAGGTGGAGAGTAACAAGGAGATTGAGGAAGATAAGGGAGTTGATTTGGTTGAGTGTGACGATGAAGTTTCTACTAACGTTCACCCCTTGCCTAGTGTTGTTAGTGATGCTTTACAGGAATATAGGGACATGTTTCCCGAGGAGATGCCGAGTGGACCACCTCCATTGAGGGGGATAAAACACCAAATTGACTTTGTTCTGGGGTCACAAATTCCAAACAAACTCGCATATTTAAGCAATCCACAAGATACTAAGGAGTTGCAACGACAAGTGGATGAGCTATTGAATAAGGGGCTAGTTCGACAGAGTCTAAGTCCATGTGCCGTACCTGTGATCTTGGTTCCAAAGAAAGACGGCGCCTGGAGGATGTGTGTTGATTGCTGAGCCGTCAACAAGATAACGGTAAAGTATTGTCATCCTATCCCTAGGTTAGATGACATGCTAGATGAGTTATGTGGTTCAAGTGTGTTTTCTAAGATTGATCTTAGGTCCGGTTACCACCAAATCCGTATGAAACTGGGTGATGAGTGGATAACTATATTCAAGACAAAGTTTGGTCTATATGAATGGTTGGTGATGCCTTTTGGTCTCTCCAACGCACCTAGTATGTTCATGTGATTACTGAATCATGTGCTTAAACCGTTTCTTAATAAGTTTGTGGTTGTGTACTTTGATGATATCCTGAATTACAGTAAAAGTTTAGATGACCATGTTAATCACTTAAGGCAAGTGTGTGAAGTGTTGAGAGCGAAAAGCAATATGTTAATCATAAGAAGTGTGCCTTTTGTGTGGAGAGAGTTTTATTTTTGGGATTTGTTGTAAGTATTAATGGTGTTGAGGTAGATGAATCTAAGGTTGAAGTTATTAGAGATTGGCCTATTTCTACTACTATTTCGCATGTTAGAAGTTTCCATTGACTAGCTAGTTTCTACCGACGCTTTGTTAAAGACTTTAGCACCATAGCAGCACCACTCATGGAGTTGGTGAGAAAAGACACGCGTTTTGTGTGGGGGGAGTCGCAAGAGGGTGCCTTCCAAGAGTTGAAACGTAGGCTTATTTCTGACTCGTTGTTACAGTTACCTGATTTTAGTAAGGCGTTTGAAATTGAGTGTGACTCCTCGGGGGTGGGAATTGGAGGTGTTATTATGCAAGATGGAAAGGCTATTGTCTATTTTGGTGAGAAGTTGAAGGGGGCTACCTTGAATTACTCCACGTACGACAAAGAGTTATATGCCATTGTGAGAGCTTTAGCTCATTGACAACATTACCTATGGACTAAGGAATTTGTAATTAGGAGTGATTATGAGTCACTCAAACATCTTAGAGGTCAAGAGAAACTAAATAAACGACATGCCAAGTGGGTAGAGTTCATCTAGAGTTTCCCTTACGTGAGTCATTACAAGAAGGGAAAGGAGAATGTAGTAGCTGACGCACTATCTAGGAAGTTTGCTTTGGCTATCACGTTAGCATCTAGGTTGATGAGTTTTAGAGTATTAAGTCTATGTATGAGCATGACCCTGAACTTAAGAGTGTGTGTGATGCCATAACTAGTGGGCAGCGGGTTGAGAAGTATCAGTGGCATGATGGGTACCTTTTTAAAGGGAGAGTTTGCATTCTCGAGTCCTCATGGCGAGAGTTGTTGGTGCGTGAGGCGCATTGTGGGGGCTTGATGGGACACTTTGGGGTAGATAAGACTTTAGCTATATTAGGAGAACAGTTCCATTGGCCTAAGATGAGGCGAGATGTCGAGAGAGTATGTGGAGCGTGTTTTGAGTGTAAAAGAGCTAATTCTAGGTCTAATAATCATGGTTTGTATACTCCCTTACTCGTTCCTACTAGTCCTTGGGTAGATGTTTCGATGGATTTTGTGATGGGGCTGCCGCGATCTCGAGGTGGTCATGATAGCATCTATGTGGTTGTAGATAGATTTTCTAAGATGGCTCACTTTATTCCCTGTAAAAAATGTGATGATGCACAACATGTTGTTTCTTTGTTCATTGCTAATGTGTTAAAGTTGCATGGTGTGCCTCGAACTATTGTTAGTGATAGGGATGCTAAGTTTTTGAGTCACTTTTGGAAGTGTTTGTGGGGTGCTCTTGGCACTAAATTGTTGTTTTGTACATCATATCATCCACAAACTCACAGTCAAACAGTGGTTGTTAATCGAACCTTGGGAGCTCTTCTTCGAGCTTTGACCAAAGGGAAGTCCGGCACTTGGGCTGACCGATTACCTATTATGGAGTTTGCATATAATAGAACTGTTTATCGAATGACTAGCATTACTCCATTTGAATGTGTTTATGGTTTTAATCCTTTGATACTACTTGATCTTGTTCCTTTGCCGAGAGATGCTGTTATTAGCATTGATGGAGAAAACCGGGCAGCCGCGTTGCTCGAATTGCATGCTAAGGTGAGGAAAACGTTGGAGGATGTTTATGAAAAGGTAGCGGTCAAGAAGAATAAGAGAAGGAAAAAGCTGGACCTAAAGAAAGGTGACCCGGGTTTGGGTGCACTTCCGCAAGGAACAATTTCCGAACCATAGGAAAGGGAAGTTGGCTCCACGAGGAGATGGACCATTTTAAGTGTTGTAGAAGATCAATAATAATGCTTATGTCATAGACCTTCCTGCTGATTATGCTGTTTCGAAGATATTCAATGTCTCTGATTTGACTCCTTATGCTGCTTTGAAAGATGAAGATGGTTCGATTTCGAGGACGAAATCTTCTCAAGAAGGGGAGAATGATGCAGGTCAACCTGATCAAGCTACGTTCATGCCATCAATGTTGGATAAGACAAGAAAGTGTTGGTTAGCCTTGGAGAAGAGCCAAACATTCAAGCATTCACAAATTTGGCTACAGACGAAATTAGAAGTTGAAGATGTACATTCGTGTTTATGTTGTATTATTGTGTAGTTATGGAAGACATTAATTCTGACTTGTTTGGTCCTGCGTGACTATTCTTTAAACTTAGCCAAATTGTGGCCTTTTTGTTAGTTATTTGTTTCCTAGTTGATTTAGGACAAGGCTCATTCTATATAAGCCTAAAGACTACATTATTTTCAGAACCTAACTTTGATATTCAATACAAAAACCGGCAGCAACTTTGCTCCAAAACTCTCTGTGTGTGAACTTGTCCACTTTTTGGTGTGGTTCCAAATTGAACTCATTCCTTTGTTTGATCGAACAGTTTGCAAGACCATCGTTGTCTTGAGGATTGTTCGTATAGTATAGGTACTCCGTGACTTCATCAAGAAGGTAAGTAGACTAGTTCCTACTTGTTGTCTTGATAGTTCATTGAGCATCTTGCTTCTATCCTTTTATCTTGTTTTCCACGTTTTATATTGCATCAAAACTAAACCCTAATCGATTTCAGACAACCATGCAATTCAATTATCAAGTGAAAGAGACAAAACTAGTTAAAACAGAATAAAATGGGAGGGAAAGAAAGAAGAAGGTTTGAAGATTACATTTTCAGGGCCATGCTAATCGGATTGATAGAATTCCGGCCAGCAGAGGTCATCTTCACATGAAAACTTGCTTGGACATCATAATCCAGCCAATGCTACATATGAAAATGTATTTTGAGAATTAGAACACCAAAGGAAAGAAGGGTTTCACTGGTTCCGGCATGTCAATGGCGAGTTGACCAGCATCGGTCATCGTAATATTTTGAAATTAGTAACAATTGATAGATCTCATTGAGATATGTCAAATGGTGTAAGTTTCAAACTCATACGATTTTTGGTTGAGTTCGAAATCAAAAGAGGACATGGAGGTTGGGGTTTGGATTTTTGGGGTCTGATTTGGTGAAGAAAGAAAAAAAATTAAAGCTTGATCTTAAGAAGACGGGGTAGAGGAGAGAAAGAGCGTTCAATTAGTGCCGATTTGGAGTTTTTTTACCATAACCGGCTGGTGGAGAAAATTTTTGGCCCGTGAGTAGTGATGGACGGTGGTTTAGTGGTGGTAGGTGGTAAAAATAATTTTCGGCCACCCTGAGAGGAAGAGAACGACTGGGGCGGAGTGTAAAGATCATATTTTTATCTGATCTTTTGTTAAAAGGGGATTTCAAATGAAACAACATAGTTTTATTTGAAGGTACATCTTTTGGAGCGGGTCTTGGAGATGGGGTTGGACCAGGCGTGGGGAATGGACAAGGCTGGCATTTGCAAGACTAGTCTAAATGAAGTAGGCCTAGTATGATTTTAAACAATAATCGGCCCTAACTCCCCTCCCTTTTACTTTTAAGCATAGCCTCTTTGCACTGATTCTCAATAGCCTCATTTGACATTTTAGCCTATTTATCTAATTATTCAAATAATTAACCATTCAACTCATCAATTAACTAATTGTATATCTAGATATGCAATTAAAAAGTCCTAAAATGAAAATTGAAAGACAGAAAACATTTTGTGATTTATGATGCAAGTAGAATACACTTAAAAATGTAAGAATGCAATTATAATGCAAAATAAGTAAAAATTCCTAAAATCATAATAAAAATAAAAAATAAGTAAATTAATGAATTAAAATTTTAGGAGCAATTTTATGTCAAAAATTACATGCTCACAGCCTCTTTGCTCGAGAACATGAAGCATTTTCAGGCAAACGAAGTGAGCATTGTGATTTTTGACTGTTTAGTGCTCCACTTGGAATGATTTTTTTGAAAATGTTGACCGAACCTTGCTTCCAAGGTTTTCCACATATCCTCCACTATAAAGAAATCTGGTCAGTATAGTTCTAAAAGTTTTCGTTGCTAGGTACAACGTAAGAGCTGTGAGTTACTACTGTTGCTTTTTGTTGATCTCCTTAACGACCCGACTGGTCATTTTGTCTATTATAGCCTTGTTTCCCTATTTATTTGCCTCTTCTATATTCATTTTTAGTTATGTAACTTTTCGGGATGGTTGGGTTGGTTTTGGGAAAGTCTTAGAGTAAATTGGGACACTTAGTCCCAAGGTTGGAAGCTTAAGTTGAAAGAGTTGACCGGACTTTGACTTTTGTGTAGACGACTCCAGAATGATATTTTGTTGATTCCAATATCTTCATATGGTGATTTTGGACTAATGCATTTGACCAGATGTTGATTTGGAAGTTCGTAGTTGATTTGGTGCTTTTTAGCGAAAGTGGAAAAGTTGAAGGTTTCGAAGGTTAAAAGATTTGATCGGGAGTTGACTTTCTTGATGTCGGGTTTGTATTTTTTGTTTCGAAAATTGGAATAGGCCCGTTGTGTCATTTGGGACTTGCATGCAAAATTTGAGGTTATACAGAGTTAATTTATATGGTTCGGCATGAGTTTTGGAAGTTGAAAGTTCATTAGTTTTATTAGGCTTGAATTGAGGTGTGATTCATGGGTTTGATGTTATTTGAGTCTTCGAGTAGGTTATTTTGTATTTTAGGACTTGTTGGTATGTTTGGATGTGGTCCTGGGGGCTTTGTGTGTGTTTTGGATTGTTGACAGATCATTTTTGGACTTTGAAAGATTGTTCAAGTTTTGGAGTTCTGGTGCAATTGCACCTGTTAGGGATTGGCCGCGGGTGAGAGGCTGTAGAAGCGGCCTAGTGATCGCAAAAGCGGGGGAAGAGCGCAGGTGATAGGGATTCCGCATCTGCGAGCCCGCAGACATGGACGAGTGAGCGCAGAAGCGAACCTGGACGGAGGCCTCAGAGTCCGCAGATGCGGACATTGGATTACAAAAGCGGTCTAGCAGGTGCGGAGAGGGGACCGCAAGTGCGCATGATCACGTCGCAGGTGCAATTAATTGGACCGCAAATGCATTTTTGCTGGTAGACTTCATATATTCGAGGGTTTGAGTGTTTTTCTCATTTTGTGAGTTTTGGAGCTCGGTCTAAGGCAATATTCGGAGTGCTTTTCAACCTAATTGAAGAGGTAAGTAAAGTTTGATCACTTTTGATGATAGATGTTGATTACCCATTGATTATTGTACCTAGTTTATGTATTTAAAGTGAAGTTTGGGGATTTTAGACTATGTTGTTGGAGAGTGAGATTTGATGGTTTGAGAGTCGACTTGTGGTTAGAATTAGATAAAACTAGTATAGTTTGACTCGTAATTGAATGAGTGTTCGGAATTTGTGAGTTTGATCGAGTATCGAGGTGCGAGTTCGAGGTTGACTTTTCGCGATTAATGACCTTAGCTTTATTATGTGGGATTGTTTCCTACGGCTCTTTATGATGATATTAAGTTGCTTTGTCTAGATTCGAGTCGTTTGGAGGACGATTCGCATGGCAAAGGCTTTTTGCAGTGCTGATTTGCGCATTTTGAGATAAGTAACATATCTAAACTTGGAATTTAGGGTATTTAACCTTGGGAACTATGCTATGTGAGAGATATTTGGTGACGTACACGCTAGCTAACAAGCGTGTGGGCGTGCGCCAGAGTATTCATGATTTGAGGTGGCCTTTAGACTATTATGGGATTCATTTTGCCAGCATGCCTCGTTATATTCGTATATTCTAAACCTTTATGAATATTTGAGTTTGATTCATGTTAGAAATAATGTCTAGGCTATGTGCTAATTGTTTGAGACATGATAGGGATATACTTATTGTTTTTGAGCTATTTACCTTAATTGCACACATACTCTCAGTGATGATGCTATATTCGTGTACGATATCTCTATCTTAGTAATTTCTTATTTGATTCCTCACATATTTGTTGATGCCTTATATGTCTAACGCTATTGAACTGAGTACTGTGAGACGTGACTATCTGAGACTTGCGTAGTTGATGACTAAGCTTGGGACATAGAGCCGATTCAATATTCATGCTGAGGTGACGCATATGCCAGGCTCATATTGGGCTAAGTATTATTGATTTAGGGTGACACGTGCACCAAGCCCCACTTTTGGGCTTTGTGATTATGATTAGCGCTTGGGCAGAATCCGTCCCTCCAAAGTCTGACTTGCCAGCAGTGGACGCCAGCATAGTGTTTTTTACGTGCTTTGATGATGGGCATTTATGATAGGCACCCGTATAATTCTTAGTATTGCTGTGTGGTTATTCTTGATGGTTTCCCTATGATATTGTTGATTTGACATGTATATTTGACATATAGGCATAGAGATGCACTTTCTTCATACTAGCTAGTAAATGAAATATTTTATTCGTGTTGGGATTTAACTGTTATACTTGAAAAGCATGTCTAAATTCCAAAAATGTGAATGAGCTGAACATGATATCATTGCGTTATTGGCTTATATTGTTTTCTTTACAATCTGAGCTATTACTGGTTATTGATATTGGTCTCTGACTATTTCTTCTGAGTTGTCACTACTTTTAGCCCAAGGTTAGACTTGTTACTTATTGAGTACATAGGGTCGGTTATACTCATACTACACTCTGCACTTCCTATGCAGATCCAAGTACTTCCGGACGAGGTGATTTTTAGAATTCTATTGCTACCAGCTTTTGGGAGACTACGAGGTAGCTGTTATGTCGTCCGCAGATCTTGAAGTTCTCTTTCATTTGTTTCTATTGTTACTGCTATACTATTCAGACATTTGTATTGAGGATTTGGCTTTGTATTTTAATATTCAATAGTTCTCATGTGCTTGTTGACACCAGATCTTTGGGATGGTTATTGCAGTATTGTGTTGTTTTCATCAGTTATTTCAGGATATTTCTGTTGTTGAGTTTATCAAACCATGTTTATTCAAATTAATTGTTGTTGTGTAACTGTTGGCTTGCCTAGCAAGTAGTGTTAGGCACCGTCGCGGCTCCGGTGGAAGTTGGGTCGTGATAAGGTGGCATTAAAGCACTAGGTTGCTTAGGTCACACGAGTCATGAGCAAGTTTAATAGAGTCTTGCGGATCGGTATGGAGACGTCTGTACTTATCTTCAAGAGGCTACCGAACTATTAGGAAACTTCACTTTCTTGCATTCCTATCGTGCGGATTTGTTAATTCCAAAATCTGAACCTCTATTCTTCTATTCTCTCATAGATGGTGAGGACACGATCAGCTGATCAGGCACCAGAACCACCAGTCAGGGCCGCGAGAGGCCGGAGCGGAAGTAGAGGCCGAGTTGGGGCTCACACTGTAGTGAGGGCAACACCTGTGGAGCCACCAGTTGCTCCAGCGGAGGAGCAGGTATCGGATACTGTTGAGCCGGTAGGATCAGCTCAGACGCCGGTGGTGCCTATTGTGATACTTGGTCTTCAAGAGACTTTGGCTCAGATTTTGAGAGTGTGTATGGGATTGGCTCAGGCGGTTTCGATCCTGGTGTCAAAAGCTACCTCACAGGCTAGGGGAGGAGCCCGGACTCCCACCGCCCATACTCTAGAGCAGCTAGCTAAGGGTCACTAGACACCAACGGTGTTATTAGTTCAGCTAGTTGTTGCTGCTTGAGCTGAGGTTGGTCCACCTAAGACCGATGCAGAGTAGAGGAGGTTGGAGCGATTTAGGAAGCTGGATCCGCCCGAGTTTAGTGGAGCAGAGTTGGAGGATGCTCATAATTTTCTGGACTGGTGTCATTAGATTCTTCGTATTGCGGGTATTGTGGATGTCAATGGAGTTTCTTTCACTACCTTTTAGCTGACAGGGCAGCCTACAGATGGTGGAGAGATTATGAGTTAGGCAAGCCAGCTGGCGCATCACCACTCATGTGGCATGAGTTCTCAGTTCTCTTCTTAGAGAAGTTTGTTCCAAATACTTGTAGAGAGGAGTTGCGTAGGGCGTTTGAGTAGCTATGCCAAGGAGATATGACTGTGACTCAGCATGAGAAGAGATTCGAAGATTTGGCCCGTCATGCTGTATGGTTGGTTCCCATAGAGAGAGAGAGGATCAAGAGTTTCATTGATGGCCTCAACTATGGTCTATGTTATAGTTTGGCTTGAGAGGCCGAGACAATTGCTAGATTTGACCAGTTGGTTGAGATTGCTAGGTGCTTGGAGCAGGTTCGGAGGCTTGAGCGCGAGGAAAGAGAGGGCAAGAAGCCCGGTGGATTAGGTGGTTTTAGTGGTACCTCATCTGGAGGCCAGTCACATCATAGCCAAGGTCGTTCTTTTAGGATTGCTCAGATGAATTGTCAAGTTCCTTATGGTTCTTCAGCTAGCCACGATTCTTATAGCACTCATCCGATTCAGTCATCTTTCTGTGCGTTGCCACTCAGAGCTCGTACCATACTCCATTAGTTCAGGGTTCGCTATTACCGGGTTCTTCCACTAGTTATTCTAGTTCTCGGGGTCCGATTCTGGCCCCACAGTCATTCCCTATTTGAGGTTTCTATGACTGTGGAGAGTTGAGGCAGTATTGCCCTCGTCATTACAGAGGTCCAGTGCAGCAGGGAGGCCAGACTATGACCCCTGCACCAGTTGCTACACCTCCTGCTCAGCTAACTCCGGGTGTAGGTCGTGCGGATCGAGGTCGCCCTACAGGTGGAGGTCTGACAGGTGGTGGTTAGGCTCGATGCTATGATTTTCCTGCAGGCCAGAGGCAATTGCTCGCATTGAGCACACGTATTGTTTCGGTGTGCCACAAAGATGCTTCAATATTATTTGACCCTGGTTCCACTTATTCATCTGTGTCATTATACTTTACTCGTTATTTGGATATGCCTCGTGATTCCTTAGTTATGCATGTTCATATATCTATGCCGGTGGATGATTCTATTATTGTGGATTATGTATATTGTTCGTGTGTGGTGACTATTGGGGGTTATGAGACGAGAGTTTATCTTTTATTACTTGGCATGGTTGACTTTGATGTGATTTTGGGCTTGGATTTGTTGTCACCATATCACGCTATCCTTGATTGTCACGTTAAGACCGTGATGTTCGCGATGCCAGGGGTGCCGAGGTTAGAGTGGAGAGGCTCCCTGGATTATGTTCCTAGTAACGTGATTTCGTATTTGAAGGCTTAACAGTTGATTGAGAAGGGATGTTTGTCATATTTTGCGTTCGTGAGGGATGTTAGTGCCGATACTCCTACCGTTGAGTCAGTTTCGGTAGTGAGAGATTTTCCAGATGTATTCCCAACAGATCTGTCGGGCATGCCACCTGACAAGGACATTGATTTTGGTATTGACTTGGTACTGGGCTCTCAACCCATCTCTATTTCACCGTATTGCATGGCACCTATAGAGTTGAAGGAGTTAAAGGAAAAGTTGTAGGAGCTACTTGATAAGGACTTTATCAGTCCTAGAGTGTCGCTTTGGGGTGCACCAGTTCTATTTGTGAATAAGAACGATGGTACTATAAGGATGTGTATTGACTATTGGCAGTTGAACAAGGATACTATTAAGAACAAGTACCCAGTATTGCGCATTGATGACTTATTTGATCAGCTTTAGGGTGCTAAAGTGTTCTTGAAGATTGATTTGAGGTGGGGGTATCATCAGTTGAAGATCCGGGATTCAGATATTCAGAAGATGACATTCAGGACCTGCTATGGTCACTATGAGTTTCTGGTGATGTCTTTTGGGCTGACCAATGCCCCAGTAGCCTTTATGCACTTGATGAATAGTGTGTTCCAACCATATCTTGATTACTTCATCATAGTATTCATTTATGATATATTGGTGTACTCACGCAGTTAAGAGGATCATGAGCACATCTGAGGATCGTACTCCAGACTTTGAGGGAGAAGAAGCTATATGTTAAATGTTTGGACTTGATTTAGTGGCGTTTTTGGGGCACATAGTGTCCAATGAGGGGATCAAAGTAGATCTGAAGAAGATTGAGGCAATTCAAAGTTGGCCCAGATCGTCTTCTGCTACTGAGATCCGGAGTTTCCTTGGTTTGGCTAGATATTATTGTAGTTTGTGGAGGGTTTCTCGTCCATTGCTGCACCTTTGACTAGACTGACCCAGAAGGGTGCAACTTTTAGATGGTCCGATGAGTGTAAGGTGAGCTTTCAGAAGCTCAAGACTGCATTGACTACAGCCACAGTATTGGTGTTGCCTACAGGTTCGGGATCTTACACCGTGTATTGTGATGCGTCGCGTATTGGGCTTGGCGCGATGATGATGCAGGACAGTGGGGTGATTGCCTACGCATCCCGGTTGATGCAGGTCAACCTGATCATGATACTTCTAAACCTTCAAGACCATTCACGAGAAGTCAAGCTAAAGAGCTTCATGATGCACATTTGATGGTGAAGAAAAGCCAAGAAATTCTATGCACTTTGTGAAGATTAGCGTGTGATGTAAGGCTATGAAAGTCACTAATTATTACTTGTTTTGGAGTCCTGCCTGACTAGTTCTTAAACTTAGCCAAATTGTGGCCTTTTTTGTTAGTTATTTGTTTCCTAGTTGATTTAGGTTAACTAGTTATTCTTTTCCTAGTTGATTTAGATAAAGGCTCAATCTATATAAGCCTAAAGACTTCATTATTTTCAGCACCTTACATTAATTTTATAAAGAATTTTCGGCAGCCATTGCTCCCAACCAAAATCCTGTGTTTAACTTGTCCAATTTTGGTGTGATTCAAAATTGAACTCGTTCCTTGTTTGATCAAATAGTTTGCAAGACAATCGTTGTCTTGAGGGTCGTTCGTATAGCATAGGTACTCCTTGATTTCATCAAGAAGGTAAGTAGACTAGTTCCTACTTGTTGTCTTGATAATTCATAGAGCGTCTTGGTTCTATATTTTGTTTTCTTATTTCCGCATTTAATATTGCATCACCGGTAATTGAAGGTTCATGAGAATAATTACCATGTGCATGATTTAGAGTTGGCAACCTTTATTCACGCGCTAAAGATTTGGAGGGCACTATCTGTACGGCATTCCATGTGAGGTCTATACCGACCTTCGGAGTCTCCAGTACATGTTCAAGCAGAAGGACCTTAATTTGCGGCAGCGAAAATGGTTAGAGTTGCTGAATGACTATGATATCACCATATTATATCATCTGGGGAAGGCCAGCATAGTGGTCGATGCATTGAGTAGGAAGGCTGAGAGCTTGGGCAGTTTGGCATATTTACTGGTAGAAGAGAGGCCACTAGCCATGGATGTTCAGGCTTTGGCCAATCGTTTCATGAGATTGCATGTTTAATAGCCTAGACGGTTTCTTGCTTGCGTTGTTGCACAATCATTGTTGTTGGAGCATATCAAGGCTCGCCAGTTTGATGATCTACACTTGTTGGTGTAGAAGGACACGGTGCAACGGGGTGGTGCTAAGGAGGTTGTGATTGGTGATGATAGTGTTATGCGGTTTCAAGGCCAGATTTGTGTTCCAAATGTTGATGGGTTGAGAGATTTGATCCTTGAGGAGGCTCACGGCCCACGCTATTCCATTCACCCAGGTGTCACGAAGATGTACCGTGACTTAAAACAACACTATTGATGGTGGAGAATGAAGAAAGATATATGTCTCTCGGTGTTTGAATTGTCAACAGGTGTAGTATGAGCATCAGAAACCGGGAGGGTTAACTCAGAATTGGAGATACCGGAGTGGAAGTTGGAATGCATTACTATGGATTTCGTGGTAGGCTTACCATGGACCTTGAAGAAATGTGATACAGTCTTGGTAATTGTGGACCGATTGACTAAGTCCGCACACTTTATTCCGGTGATGATTTCCTATTCTTCAGAGCGGTTAGCTTAGATTTACATCCGGGAGATTATCCGCCTGCATGGTGTGCCCATTTCCATCATTTCTGACCGAGGCACGCAATTCATATTTTATTTTTGGAGAGTGGTGCAACAAGAGTTTGGCACGCGAGTAGAATTGAGTACAACATTCCATCCCCAAATGGACGGGCAGTTCGATCGCACTATTCAGATCTTGAAGAAAATGTTACGTGCCTGTGTTATGGATTTCGGAGGTTCATGGGATCAGTTTCTTCCGCTCACAGAGTTTGCCAATAACAACACCTACCAGACGAGCATCCAAATGGCTCCGTATGAGGCCTTATATGGGAGACGAAGTAGTTTGCCGATTGGTTGGTTTGATCCCGGAGAGGCTAGATTGTTTTCACTGATTTGGCCCGTGATGCTATGGAGAAGGTTATGGTGATTCAAGAGCGACTTCGTATATCTCAGTCCAGACAAAAGAGTTATGTGGACCGAAAGGTCCGAAATGTAGCTTACATGATGGGTGAGAAGGTTCTACTTAGAGTTTCGCCCATGAAGGGTGTGATGCGGTTTGGGAAGAAGGGCAAGTTGAGCCCTCGGTATACTACCCTTTGAGGTGCTCGAGAGAGTTGGAGAGGTGGCCTACATACATTCCTTGCTACCCAGTCTATCCGGAGTTCACCCATTATTTCGTGTTTTGATGCTCCAAAAGTATTATAGTGATCCGTCACATGTTTTGGACTTCAGCACAGTGTATTAGATGGGGATTTGACTTATGGTATGGAGCCGGTGGCTATCTTGGATTGGCAAGTTCGAAAGTTGAGGTTGAAGATTATTGCATCAGTGAAAGTTCATTGGAGAGGTCAGTTGGTCGAGGAGGTTACTTGGGAGACTGAGTAGGATATGCAGAGAAAATATCCTCACCTTTTTGAAACTCTAGATATGATTCTAGACCTGTTCGAGGACGAATGTTTGTTTAAGAGGGGGAGGATGTAACAACTTGGCCGGTCGTTTTGTGTATTGTAGTCCAGTTTCCCTATTTATTACCTCTTCTATGTTTATTTGTAGCAATGTGACTTGTCGGGGTGGTTGGATTGGTTTGGGGAAGGTCTTAAAGTGAATTAGGACACTTAGTCTAAGGTTGGAAGCTTAAGTTAAAAGAGTTGACCGGAGTTTGATTTTTATGTAGACGACTCCATAATGGTGTTTTGAGGATTCCAATAGTTTCGTATGGTAATTTTGGACTGAGGCATATGCCCGGATGTTGATTTGGTGCTTTTTGGCAAAAGTTGAAAAGTTGAAAATTTGGAAGGTTGAGAGGTTTGATCGGGAGTTGACTTTGTTAATATTGGGTTCAGTTTGGTTTCGGAAGTTGGAATAGGTCCGTTGTGTCATTTGGGACTCACATGTAAAAGTTGAGGCCATTCGGAGTTGATTTGATATGGTTGGACATGACTTTTGAAAGTGAAAGTTCATTAGTTTCATTAGGCTTGAATTGAGGTGCGATTCATGGGTTTGATGTTTTGGGTGATTTGAGGATTCGAGTAGGTTCGTATTGTGTTTTAGGACTCGTTGGTATGTCTGGATGGGGTCTCGAGGGCCTTGGATGTGTTTTGGATTGTTGACGAATCATCTTTGGACTTTGAAAGATTGTTGAAGTTTTGGAGTTCTGCTGCAATCGCACCTACGAGGGATTAGCCATAGGTGCGAGGCTGTAGAAATGGCCTGGTGAGCGCAGAAGCGGGCTAGGCTAGAGCTGGGAGAGAGCACAAGTGCGAGGGCATTAAGCATCTGCGAGCCCGCAGATGCGAACGAGTGAGCGCAGAAGCAAACCTGGATGGAGGGCTGGGCGTCCGCATATGTAGACGTTGGATCACAGAAGCGGTCCTGCAGGTGTAGAGAGGGGACCGCAGGTGCGCATGGTCGAGACTTAAGTAGATCTCATAGGTGCGAGAATTTGACTGCAAATGCGGTGTTGCAGGTGCGACTAATTGTATCGCAAATTTGGTTTTACTGGAGGACTTCATATATTCGAGGTTTTGAGAGTTTTTCTCATTTTGGGAGTTTTGTAGCTCGGTCTAAGGAGATTTTTGGAGTGCTTTTTAACCTAATTGAAGAGGTAAGTAACATTAGGTCACTTTTGATGATCGATATTGATTATACATTGATTACTACACCTAGTTTATGTGAATTTAAAGTGAAATTTGGGGATTTTAGACTATGTTTTTGGGGAGTGAGATTTGATGGTTTAACGGTCAATTTGTGGTTGTAATTTGATGAAATTAGTATAATTGGACTAGTAATTGAATGGGTATTCGAAATTTTGTGAGTTTGAAAGGACTCCAAGGTGCAGTCTCGGGGTTGACGTTTCAATTTTGATTAAAGACCTTAGGTTTATTATGTGGGATTGTTTCCTATGGCTGGTTTGGCTAGATTCGAGTCACTTGGATGCCGATTCACGTGGAAAAGACTTTTTGGATCCTTTGAAGTAAGTAACGTGTCTAAACTTATAATTGAGGGTATTTAACCCCGGGAACTATATTATGTGAGAGGTATTAGGGTGATGTACGCGCTAGGTAACGAGCGTTTGTGCGTGCACTAGAGTATTCATGATTTGAGGTGGCTTTTAAACTATTATGATATTTGTTTTGGCATCATTCCTCTTTATATCCGTGTTTTCTAAACCTATATGAATATCTGAGCTCTGATTCATGTTAGAAATCATGTCTAGGCTATGTGCTAATTGTTTGTGACATGATAAGGCTATTTTTGTTGTTTTTAAGCTATTTTCCTTAATTGCACACATACTCTTAGTCATGATGCTGTATCCGTGTATCATATCTCTGTATCAGTACTTTCTTATTTGATTCCTCACATGTTGTTGATGCCTCATATATGTAACACTATTGAACTAAGTATTGTGAGACGTGGCTATCTGAGACTTGCGTAGTTGATGACTGAGCTTGGGCCATAGAGCCGACTCGGTATTGATGTTGAGATGACGCGTACGCCACTCATATTGGGCTAAGTATCATTGATTTGGGGCGACACGTGCACTAGGCCCCACTATTTGGGCTATGTGATTATGATTAGTGCTTGGGCAGGATCCGCCCCTCTGGAGTCTGACATGCCAACAGTGGGCGCAGGCACAATGTTTTATATACGTGCTTTGATGATGGACATTTTTCTCAGGCACCCATACAGTGCTAAGTGTTGCTGTGTGGTTATTCTTCATGGTTTTCTTTCGATATTGTTGATTTGACATGTAGGCATAGAGATGCAGTTTCCTCATGTTAGTTGGTAAATGAAATGTTTTATCCGTGTTGGGCTTTAACTGTTATACTTGGAAAGCATGTCCAAATTCTTGAACATGATATCATTGAGTTATTTGCTTATACTGTTTTCTTTACAATCTGAGTCGTTACTAGTTATTGATATTGGTCTCTGACTGTTTCTTATGAGCTCGTCACTACTTTTAGCCCAAAGTTAGACTTGTTACTTATTAAGTTCATGGGTTCGGTTGTACTCATACTACACTCTACACTTCATGTGTAGATCTAGGTATTTCCGAACGAGGTGATTGACGCGCTCGAAACACACACTTAAATTATGCTCGCTAATAAAATATAGTATAGTATATTATCATATTCACAAGGATTGGATTTAAACAGTATTCTCGTAGTTTCTAGCTTGATTGCTATCCAAGATGATCAACAATTGAGATTTATCTTATTTCTAACTACAATTAACTAAGAGTCTAAAGCTATTGACTAATGACAATCGAAACAAGGAATAAGCAAAGAAAGTTATCAGTGGGAAAATATAGGGTTTTGATAGGATAGGTGCAAGATAATTATTTGGGATCTAACTCTAGATAATTTACTTCTACTGTTCAAGTGAGTCTCTCGAATAATTATTAGTTCAAATATTTAACAAAAACTCCTTTCTCGATTAAGTTTTAACCTCACAAGATGGACCCATTTAAGTATGTGAAGATATGCAAGAATGCATAGTGGATTGGTCTTTGGGAGAACCTCTCTCGATTATCCTCCTAACTAGGTCTAATCAACGATTCAACTAGCCTCTTTTGATTACTAAGAAGAATTAATAAACTCAACCAACAATATAATGCAAAGATATCACCAGTTATGCCTCTCTCGATTACATGAACTAGTGAATATAGATGCAACAATTAAATTATCCAAAAGTGCTTCAATACATAAAACTAAAGTTATAATCCACAAACAATCATCAATACACCAAATCCATTAAATCCTAAAGAGAACTACTCCATAGATATGGAGCAATTCATCACAAATATAATTAAAGTATAGAAAAACATAAATTCGATCCAAACTCGGGTCTTGAGTGACGAAGGAATGATGAAATCCTTATGCTTTTGTTCTTTCAACTCCTTCTTAGCTTCCTTAGGTCAAAAGTATGTCAAAAATCCAGAAAATAACATTTTTTTCATGTATTTATACCAAGTAGGGTCGGGCCCAAACAAAATCACCCTTTCCTGGCTGAAATAGGAGAACTTGCAAAACTTAATGCTTTTCATGCGTCGCACTATGCTACACCCAGTGCATCACATCAGTGCAATTTTCTCGGTCGTAAACTCTCTAAACTTAGCTTGTCTAACAGAATTTTGTACTGATGCTACGCACTATGCCACGCACTATGCCTAGCATTAGTGCATTTTTCTGTCAGACCTTAGAAATCTATCCTTTGAACTTTGTCAATCTTCTGACAAAAATTTACCCTATTGTGTCGCACTATGCATCGCCCAGTGCGTTGCACTAGTGCATTTCTTCAGCTGTTGCTTCTTCCTTGATTTTTGACGTCCAGAAGTGATCCTCGACCCACGAACGCGATCTCGACTTAATCATTTGGGCTTTTACTCAGACTTCAAAGCTCCAAATAGCTCGAATTAGTTTCACAACATCTACATAATTCAGAATCATTCCTACACGACATAAAATACGCAATAAATGCAAAATACAACCAATTAAAGCTCAACACAAGCAAAGTGCAGTGAATTAGAGAGCAATAAGTGACTAAAACACGAGATTATAGCCTATCGTCAACACCCCACATTTAACCATTGCTCGTCCTCGAGCAATCAAACTACACTTCATATATACACGACCTTTTTAAACAACTCTCCTAACTCATCACATCAAATTAAAATAGATTAAGCACAATACTGTAACATCCTCACCTCAAAATTTGACTCAAAAGCACCACGCATTATTTATCACCCGCTCACTTACTCTAACACAAAGGTCAATGACATTACCTTTCCTTCATGAATTAAATACCCTCACATAACAATAGAGAGTAGTTCTACAAACAATCGAAATTAAGAACAATTAGGAACTCAAGATAGAAAGAATTTGCTCACTCTCATAAACAACATTCATATGCCACAAAAGATGTACCATAGGCTTGCCCGTAGAGTACTACTCCACTAATTGAGTTCATTCTGTAAAGGATCAAGTAGGACTTTAATGGGTTGTAATATAGGCTATGTGACGGGTATGATGCATTTAGATATAAGAGTGACTACACCTCCCTGAGCACTTTAATACATACATTTCATTGTTCAAAACCCTACACTTATGTCAATCCAAAACTTCACCTTCACATCAATGTAAATTAACTCCCAACTTCTCTAAGCACAATTACATCAAGAGTTACCACTATCAAGGAATATTTTTCACAATTATACAATATTTTTTTCTATTCATTTTCAATTCAAGTGGCTCTTACTTCTTCAAAACAATACACCTTTCTCCTTATTTCAATAATTCCATTCAAAAGCCCAACCAACCACCCCGTGCTTCAACTTTTTCAAAGTTCATAATAAATTCAAGTGCTCACGAGAGGTAAAAGGTTCAAATAGATGGTCAATTTAAACAAATTAGTAAGGCTTGTAATGTGGTTGCCAAGGAAACATGATTACATGCTCAAAGGGGTTAACTAAGATACATAACAATTAGGTGAGTAAAAGCATAGCCTTGGAGAAGAGCCAAGCGTTTACACATCTTGTGTTGGACGAAATATTTGTTGATGATGTACATTTGTGTTTATGTTGTATTATTGTGTTACTATGGAAGACATTGACTCTTATTTGGGGGTCCTACGTGACCATTCTTTTTACTTAGCCAAATGTGGCCTTTTTATTAGTTACTTGTTTTCTAGTTGATTTAGGACAAGGCTCATTCTATATAAGCCTAAAGACTTCATTATTTTCAGAATCTAACTTTGATATTCAAAACAAAAATCGGAAGTAACTTTGCTCCAAACTCGTGTGCTTTGAACTTGTCCAATTTTTGGTATGATTCCAAATTGAACTCATTCCTTTGTTTGATCGAACAGTTTGCAAGACCATCGTTGTCTTGAGGGTTGTTCGTATAGTATAGGTACTCCGTGACTTCATCAGAAGGTAAGTAGATTAGTTCCTACTTGTTGTCTTGATAATTCATTGAGTGTCTTTCTTCTATCCTTTTATCTTGTTTTCCACGTTTTATATTGCATCAGATGGTACCAGAGCTTGAAAAGGGTTTGTTCTTACAATCCCAATCATGTTCTTCGTGCCTTAGTTTATGTTCTTTCTTTAATTTCGTTTTTGATTAAAAAAAAAGAAAAAGAAGAAAAACGTGATAAAAAAGAAAAAGAAGAGAAAAACCGAGAATTGTTGTTGATTGAAATTGCTAAAACATCTAGGGTTGAAATCTTGAAGATTTGATTGTTAAAATCCGTTCTTGAAACCAATCTTGAAGTTCTTGATCGTTTAAAAACCGTTCTTGAAACTCTAGTTGAAATCTTGAAGTAAATTGAATTGCTAGAAGAATTACCAATAGTTCTTGGTTGGATTCTTGAAGTTCTTGGACGCCAATTTGTTGTTCTTGAAGCTAGTTAACGTTAATCTTGGAGTTCTTGAAGTTCTTGGATATCAATTTGTAGTTCTTGAAGCAATTCACGTTAATCTTGAAGGGGTTCTTGAATATTCAAACGTTCATAACAAGATTGCATTGGATTCTTGAAGTTCTTGAACATTAACTTGTTGTTCTTGAAAGATTTGTTGAAGGTGTAAGAGGGGCGAGAATTTGAAGAAGGAGGAGGAACAAGAAACCCTAATTTTAGTCCAAGAAGGAAACAACTCCCAATCCGAAAGGAGAAGTTTCAAGGGGTTATATTCTAGTTGGACAAGGAGGGG
>MCJB01030277.1:0-10219 GCA_002018475.1 Nicotiana obtusifolia | reverse complement strand
GAAAATTTTCATAGAAGGGGAGGAGAGAGAATTGGTCTTCTCCAAACTAGAAGAGAAAGCCTCTAAAATTTCTCTACTTCTTTGATTACATTATTTCTAATTAGTAATTCTTAGGTAATATCCTACTTAAGTAATTATTAACTTTTGAGCTTGTAGGATCTCGTGCTGAAACTCAGAATTTCCACTTTCGTAGATAATTCTTTGCTTCTCGTGCTCACTTAAAAAGTTATCCGTTTATCGAGTCACATAAATTCACTCACCCCGAAGAGAAATGTTAAACTTGTGTACTTGAAAGGTCGTTGAGGAACTTGATCACTTAGAGGAAGCCATATTGAGGACAAGTGCAAAAATTCTACCCCAAAATATTGAGTGAACCCGAGAGTCATTCAAAAGAGAGTGAGGTATTTTACTAATCTTAATGCATTCTCTAGTCTTGTTCTTTTGCAGGTACATGGCTACTGACGGAGACAAGGTCATAACTGATATTACTTTATCCGAGCTTTGGGTTGAAGTAAGGGCACTTAGTACCCGAATGGAGAATATTGAAAAATCCGCTAGCAATCGGAAATATGCCGGAGAAGGGACTAGTGACGGTTCTATTGTCAGACACGATTAGTTTGCAGAATTGGCTCGCCAAAACGAGCTGAGGGACGGAGGTGATCGAAATGTAAGGACCTTGGGGATTCCCTGGTGTATTATACCACCAGTAATGCCAGCCCGGACAAATGTGGCACCCGTCGGGGACATGAGGGCAGCCCGAGAGGATGATCAACCCGAGTTTGAGGAGTTTGATGATGATGATTTGGTGCAGCGGAATCCGAGGGTAAGGCAACCGAATGGGGGCCGAGACTACATGGGAAGATGCGGTTATGATCGTGGTCTGAAAGGGAGACTTAGAGGTTTTGGTGGAAGGAATTTAGAGCATGAGTTTGATGAATATGCTGAACATTATGAGGACTTCCAACCTATCCAACCGATCCGAGGTGGCCGAGAAAATGTCCGAGATAATGGTTTGAACAGTGTCAAGGTTACTATCCCTGCTTTCAAAGGAAACTAGTGATCCTGACCGATTTTTAGAATGGAAAGGTCAAGTTGAGCGTATATGTGAAATAAATGATATGACTGAGGAGAAGAAGGCTACATATGCCATTGATGCTTTCAAGTCCTATGCTTCTACTTGGTGGGAGGCTGAGAAAAGATCCAGAGTTAGACATAACCAGCCTGAACACATAACATGGTTGGAATTGAAGCAAATAATGAACCGTAAGTATGTAAACCCACGGCACAAGCAAGAGCAATTACAGAGGTTGTAAGACTTGAAGCAAGGGTTGAAGTCCGTGGAAGAATACTATGATGACTTTGAGGAAATCTATCTATCACTTGACATGGAAAACGAAGAAGAATATGAGGCTATCATGCGGTTCAAGAAAGGGTTGAATAATGATATCTCCAATCAGTTGAGGCTACATGTATTTGTTGCTCTTCATGATGTGTTCTTAGCTGCCATTGAAGCTGAAAAGATGATTAAAGAAAGTAGAGCAGCTCGCTATAGAGGGGGTTCCGATTCCACTTCCATACGTTGAAACAAAGAGTGGAAAACACCAAACACTAGGGGAGCAAGCCAAAGACGAGAGCTTAAGAAACCGTAACCCAAGCCGTGACACCTAAACCTGATCCTAAGGGGTGCGGAGGTATTTCTAAAACTCAACTCAACTCGCCTAGTGCATCTTCTTTTCAATGTCATAAATGCAAAGGATATGGACATTTCGCTAAGGATTGTCCTACACGGAGGACTATGCTAATTCTTGATGATGGTACTGTTTGCGAGATAGAAAGTGAAGAGGAGATTGAGGAAGATAAGGGGACGGAATTGGTTGAGTGCAGCGAAGAGGAGTTGGAAGATGAGGGAGTGAATATGTTCTTAGTGGTGCGTAGGAACTTGAGTACTATGAGCGTAAAGGAAGAAGGAGATGTGCAGCTGTAAGGTGAAGGGAAAGGTGTGCTCGATGATAATTGATTCAGGTAGTTGCACTAATGTAGTGAGCCACACGTACGTGACTCAACTTGATATACCTACGATGAAACATCCCCATCCCTATCGATTGCAGTGGTTAAGCGAATATGGTGAGTTGAAGGTGGTAAAGAAGGCACTTATTAAGTTCAAGGTAGGAGCTTATCAAGATGAAATCTTGTGCGATGTAGTGCCTATGTAGGCGTGCCATTTACTGTTGGGCAGGGCTTGGCAGTTTGATAGGTGTGTTGATCATGATGGAAAGGCCAACACTTATACGGCCAAGCTGGAGGGCAAGAGTTATGTACTTAAGCCCTTGACACCTAAACAGGTTAGTGATGATTACAAGCGCATGGGAGAGCTGAAAGAGGTGACTAGAGCTAAGGCTCCAACGGAGACCAAAACTGAAGTTGTGAACCCTGCTAGCACATCGACCCTGCCAGGTAATATTTGTGCCATGATGCAACCAGGTGAGTATTTGAGAGGTAATGATAGTTCTAAACTCTTAATTTTCCTAATTCATAAGGGTGTTTACTTGAGTCTAATGAAGAAGTTTCTAGTAACGTTCACCTTTTTCCTAGTGTTGTGAATGAAGTTTTGCAGGAATATGTGGACATGTTTGCCCCACGAGGAGATGGTTCATTCCAAGTTTTGCAGAAGATCAATAACAAAGCCTATGTTATAGACCTTCCTGTTAGTGCCGCTTTGAAAGATAAAGATGGCTCGATTTCGAGGATGAAATCTTCTCAAGAAGGGGAGAATGATGCAGGCCAACCTGATCAAGTTACGTTCATGACATCAATGTTGGATAAGACAAGAAAAGGTGTTGGTTAGCCTTGGAGAAGAGCCAAGCATTCACACATCTTGTGGTTGACGAAATATTTGTTGATGACTTACATTTGTGTTTATGTTGTATTGTTGTGTTACTATGGAAGACATTGACTCTTACTTGGGGGTCCTGCGTGACCATTCTTTTTACTTATCCAAATTGTGGCCTTTTTGTTAGTTATTTGTTTCCTAGTTGATTTAGAACAAGGCTCATTCTATAATAAGCCTAAAGACTTCATTATTTTCAGAACCTAACTTTGATATTCAATACAAAAATCGGCAGCAACTTTGCTCCAAACTCGTGTGCTTTGAACTTGTCCAATTTTTGGTATGATTCCAAATTGAACTCATTCCTTTGTTTGATCGAACAGTTTGCAAGACCATCGTTGTCTTGAGGATTGTTCGTATAGTATAGGTACTCCGTGACTTCATCAAGAAGGTATGTAAACTAGTTCCTATTTGTTGTCTTTATAGTTCATTGAGCGTCTTGCTTCTCTCCTTTTATCTTGTTTTTCGCGTTTTATATTGCATCACTTATGCAAGAGTCAACAACTGAACCTAAGCGTCCAGCTAAAGCACTTAATATTCTCAAGGCATAATATAGTCAAGAGATATTTCTTTCAATTCAAATCATAGCACAAGGTTTCCTACTCCTAACAAAAATAAAAACTAATTACACCCGATTCAAACAAAACCCTTGAAAAAGAACTGCGACACAAAGAAAAACCAAGGGGGAATTATTACACTACCTAACAAAAGAATACATTTTTGTCTTTTTCCTTCCGACTTTAATCCTCTCAATAAACCCGTCGAATGATATCCATCATCAGGAAAAATTGAATTTTTTTCAATATTAATGGTTTTTTTTTTAATTTTCCAACTACTACAACTAACAAAATTAACACATATACATACAACATATAATTATCCCCCACCCTACAGTTTAAGTTGTGGCATGTCCCCATGACACACAATTAAAAAGCATAAGGTAAGGGAAACTTCCCTAAACATCTAGTTGGGGTCTGAGTCAAAGTCATGCTCCATTCCTCGCCTTCGGACTAATGCACATATCCATGCCAACAACTTCTTCTCAGTCTTTTTGGGGTACACCCTACACTTATCTTTCTCACTCAATCCAGCCTTCTCTTTTGAGCCCTTCACTATTCACTTAACACTCGCAGCTGGTTTTTTTTTGTGCCCCCTTTTCTAAATTTATATCAAAAGTCACTATCTCCTCACTTACTCTAAGCATGAGTTCCCTCTCGTGTATATCCAATGTTGCTCTGTCCGTTGCTAAGAATGGTCTTCCTAGGATGATGGGGACCTCCTTGTTCTTCTCCATATTCACCACTATAAAGTCTATAGAAAACACGAACTTATCCACCCGAACTAACACATCTTCCACTATCCCCTCGAGGCTCGGGTATTAAAGTCGTTTGGTTTGCCAGCTGCAAAGATATTAGCACCGACCTTATCTCTTCAATCTCCTTCTCCAGCTTCCTGTAAATAGATAGAGGCATTAAATTAATTGAGGCACCAAAATCACATAATATTTTATTAAAATGAATAGTTCCTACAGAGTAAGGTATAGTAAAACTCCTTGGATCTTCACGCTTTTATGGGAGTTTGTTTTGTAATATCGCACTGCAATGCTCTGTGAGCTTGACCAGTGAGATCTCCTCAGTCTTCCTCTTCTTTGTAAGCTCCTTCAAGAATTTGGCGTAATCAAGCATTTGGGAGAGCATTTTTTGTGAATGTTAACTTCACATGAACTTGTTTCAGCACATCCAAAAATTTCTCAAACTGCTTGTCAAGCTTTTCTCTACATAGCTTTTGAGGGAAAGGTAGAGCAGGCATATGGTCGCTCTCATCAGGCTCTTCTCTTCTTGATTTTTCTTCCTTCTTCTTCTCTCAGTTTTCATCGGGCCTTTCTTCTTTTAATCAACATCATTCTTTAGTTTCTTCCCACTTTATTTTTGAAGTATCACCTCTTTTTGGATCGGGTTGGGATCTTTCAACACTTGCCCACTTCTCAGAGTTACAACATTCACTGTTTCATTGGGATTCTTTTCAGTGTCCGCAGGGAGAGTGCCTGGAAACCTCTCAGATAATATTATTGCAATCTTTCCCACTTGTCTCCCCAGGTTTCGCAAACCAGTGCCCAATTCTTTGACAGCTACTCCATGAGCGTCCAGCCTCTCATTTGTCTTGATAATGAAGCCTTCAGTAGATCCTTTAGACCAGGCTGAATGGGCTGTTGAGGCTGAAATTGCTGCCTCTGCTGATTTTGGTATGCTGGAGCTCTTTGTCCCTGTAGTCTAGAGTTATTTTGCTTCTCGAGCATTTGCAGTACCTCCATGTGAACTCCATGAAAAGCCGGGCTGCCTCTGACCCATTGCATTGAAATTGAGCATTTACTTCCTCAATTGAAGCTTGACACTCATGAGTGGGATGTCCTCTTCCACATATATCACAAGCTGCGTGAGGCTCACTTTGTGTCGAGGCTAATAGCAGCTTCCTTATCTCTTTGGCCATAGATCAAGCTGTACCTGCACAGATGTGTTAGCATCAACCTGGTGAACACCACTTGATCTTCTTCTTTCCACACTCTCAAAGGGCCATTGCTTAGTATTTTTAGATAACTCATCAAGAATTGTAACTATCTCTTTTGGAGTTTTCTTTATCAACGAGCCTCTAGCGGCATTGCTTAATGTTCTATGTGAGGCCGGTGTCAATCCATCTCCAAAGTCCTGGAGCTGCATCCAGAGTTCAATTCCACTATGTTGACACTTGCTAACAACCTCCTTATACCTCTCCCATGCTTTAAAAACAATTTTCGTATCTCTCTGGCAGAAGTTATGGATTTCTCTTCTAAACATGCCCATCTCAGCTGAGGAGAAATATTTATCAAGGAATTTTCTGGTCATCTCCTCCCATGTTCTAATCGAACCGCTGAGTAAGCTTCGAAGCCACTATTTTGCATCATCTTTAAGAGAAAAGGGGAATGCCCTTAAATACACCACATCTTGTGACACACCATTGTATTGTAAAGTGTTCATAGTCTCCTCGAAGTCCATTAGATGTGTGTTTGGATCTTTGTTTGGATTCCCTCTGAAGACACAACAATTCTGAAGAGTTTGAAGTAACCCTTGCTTCAATTCGAATTTGTTAGCTGCAATTGGTGGTGGTCTCACACTTGATAATCCTTGATTGTAGATCGGTCTAGCATAATCACCAAGTGGTCTCCTAGGCATGAGAGCTATATTTCCGAACTGGTCTGCACCCAAGGGTTGGTTTTGAGCAATTCTACGACCCCTCTCTTGTTCATAAATAATTTGTGCATCTCTAATAGCTACTTCTTCAACATCCCATGCAGCATGTTCTCATCGCTGGGCTGCTTCACTCGCAGCCAAATCTACATTATCATCACCCTTTCCAACCATATCTTCTTTGGTTGAGGATTGCCCAACCTTTTCTAATGTCTCGGTGAGATGTTTTTCCTCCCTCAGCTGTCGCAGTTGTTTTTAAATTTCTGGCTTTTATGGTAGCACTTCGTTAGCAGAAGCTCAAGTCATGCACCAATCTTAACCTGTAACCTACGCACAGTCAAAGAACACTAACCGTAAGAAGAGAAGATAAAATTAAATACTAAAAAAAAAATTCTGAATTAACACTACAAACTATTTCAAACACTGTTGATTGCCAATCCTTGACAACGTCGCTAAAATTTGACGCGCTCGAAACACACACTTAAATTAGCTCGCTAATCAAATATAGCTTAGTATAATATCGCATCCACATGGATTGGATTTAAACAGTATTCTCATAGTTTCTAGCTTGATTCTATCCAAGATGATCAATAATTGAGATTTATATGATTTCTAACTACAATTAACTAATAGTCTAAAGCTATTGACTAATGACAATCGAAACAAGGAATACGCAAAGAAATTTATCAGTGGGAGAATATAGGGTTTTGATAGGATAGGTGCAAGATAATTATTTGGGATCTAACTCTAGATAATTCACTTATAATGTTTAAGTGAGTCTCTCGAATTCACTCAATTATTAGTTCAAACATTCAGCAAAACTCCTCTCTCAATTAAGTTTTAACCTCACAAGATGGACCCATTTAAGTATGTGAAGATATGCAAGAATGCATAGTGGATTGGTCTTTGGGAGAACCTCTCTCGATTATCCTCCTAACTAGGTCTAATCAACGATTCAACTAGCCTCTTTTGATTACTAAGAAGAATTAATAAACTCAACCAACAATATAATGCAAAGATATCACCAGTTATGCCTCTCTCGATTACATGAACTAGTGAATATAGATGCAACAATTAAATTATCCAAAAGTGCTTCAATACATAAAACTAAAGTTATAATCCACAAACAATCATCAATACACCAAATCCATTAAATCCTAAAGAGAACTACTCCATAGATATGGAGCAATTCATCACAAATATAATTAAAGTATAGAAAAACATAAATTCGATCCAAACTCGGGTCTTGAGTGAGGAAGGATGATGAAATCCTTCTGCTTGTGTTCTTCCAACTCCTCCTCAGCTTCCTTAGGTTGAAAGTATGTCAAAAGTCTAGAAAATAACGTTTTTCCACGTATTATACCAAGTAGGGTCGGGCCCCAAGCGAAATCACCCTTCCCTAGCTGAAAGAGGAGAACTTGCAAATTTAATGCTTTTCATGCGTCACACTATGCTACGCCAGTGCGTCGCATTAGTGCAATTTTCTCGGTCATAAACTCTCTGAACTTAGCTTGTCTGACAGAATTTTGTACTGATGTTACGCACTATGCCACGCACTATGCCTAACATTAGTGTATTTTTCTGTCAGACCTCAGAAACCCATCCTTTGAACTTTGTCAATCTACTAACATAAATTTACCCTACTGCGTCGCACTATGCGTCGCACTTGTGAATTTCTTCATCCGTTGCTTCTTCCTTGATTTTTGATGTCCACAAGTGATCTTCGACCCCCGAACACGATCCTGACTTAATCCTTTGGGACTTTACTCAGACTTCAAAGCTCCAAATAGCTCGAATTAGTTTCACAACATCTATATAACTCAGAATCATTCCTACACGCCATAAACTACATAATAAATGCAAAATACTACCAATTAAAGCTCAACACAAGCAAAGTGCAGTGAATTAGAGTGCAGTAAGCGACTAAAACATGAGATTATAGCCTATCATCAGTGATTTCAAGAGTTCTGCTGCTATCGGCTTTTTGGAGACTACGAGCTACTATATCATGTGCAGACATTGAAGTTCTCTTTCATTTGTTTCCATTGTTAATGCTCTACTGTTCAAACAGTTGTATTGACGATTTGGTTTTGTATTTTGATATTCAATAGTGCCATTGTGCTCGTTTACACCAAATCATTGTGATGGTTGTATTCATCAGTTAATTCAGGATATTTCCTTTATTGAGTTTATTAAACAATGTTTATTCAAATTTGTTGTTATTGTGTGAATATTGGCTTGCCTAGCAAATAGTGTTAGGCGCCGTCGTGGCTCCGGTGGGAGTTGGGTCGTTTCATCTCCTTATTACAACATAATCAAAATAAAAAAGAAACTACTCTACCTATCAACTATGAGTTACAAGATTCCTATCTATAGGTCTTTTGAAGACTTGTCTTGATTCTTGACTTGTTCTTCATGTAGACTTTGACTCGAATCTTGATGCTCTCTAGATGCAAGTTACGAATCATCCTCAGGTTCTTCTTTCTTAATAAAAATGGAGAAAATGAATCAAGAGATACAGGTTATTCTTGAGTGGATTATGTCATCTTCCATTTTCCCTTGTGATCGAACATGCTTCTTTCTTTTGATTAGGACACAGAGTTCCCTTCTCTTTGATCATATTATTTTTTGCTCTGAGGTAAAAACATGTAAGGACTTTAAAGTCGAACAAACCAAAAGAACTTCTGGCCAACTGAAAGGATCTTCTGATCCAGAGATCATTTGGATTCCATTAGGAGTGAGGATTCGGAATATCACACATTGATTAATCAAAGAGAGTTCAACTACAAAAAGTAACATTACGAGATAAAGAATAAAGAAATAAAGCTATGGGGAAAGATTCCAGACGTGGCTCGCTCCAAGCAGATTCACTTGAATAGGAAGTTGAATCTTGACCAGGATCTGGATTTCTTCCTCGCAAAAATTCCCCAGTTTTGCACTAGGAAATTTTATGAGTTATTAGCAAAATCATAAACTATCATGTCATTGAGTAAAGAAAGTTTTAGGAGAGAAGAATTAGGCTCGCCCCTGGAGATTCAACTAGGGAGTGGACCCTATGTTGAGAAAGAAAATTAGGGAATGCCGTATCATGTATAAAAATGCGAGTAGGGAGTAGTATACCCGATATCGGATATGCAATCAGGTTGTGGTGTACCCTATATAAAAATGCAACTAGGGAGCGATATACCTTGTGTTGAAAAAAAATACAACTTGGGAGTGGTGTACCCTATGTTTAAAAAAGCAATCCGGGAGTAGTGTAAACCTGTATAAAAATGCGACTAAGGAGTGGTGTACTCTATGTAAAAAAAAATACAACTAGGGAGTAGTGTACTCTATGTCAAGGAATGCAATAAGGGAGTGGTGTACCCTGTATAAAAAGTACGACTAGGGATTGGTGTACCCTATGTCAAAAAGAAGACACACCTAAGGAGTGGTGTACCTTATATTGTAGAATGCAATCAGGGAGTGGTGTACCCTGTATAAAAATGCAACTAAAGAGTAGTGTACCCTATGTCAACAATAAAACATAACTAGGGAATGATGTACCTTATATTGAGGAATGCAATCAAGGGGTGGTCTACCTGGTATAAAAGTGCAACTAGGGAGTGGTGTACCCTATGTAGAAAACAAAACACAGCTGGTGATGCAGGTCAACCTGATCATGATATGTTTAAACCTTCAAGACCATTCACGAGAAGTCAAGCTAAAGAGCTTCATGATGCACATTTGATGGTGAAGAAGATCCAAGCGTTTGGCGTGTGAAGTTTGCGTTTGGCATATATTATTGTATAGTTATGGAAGACATTAATTCTTACTTGTTTTGGAGTCCTGCGTGACTATTTCTTAAACTTAGCCAAATTGTGGCCTTTTTGTTAATTAGTTGTTTCCTAGTTGATTTAGGTTAACTAGTTATTCTTTTCCTAGTTGATTTAGGTAAAGGCTCATTCTATATAAGCCTAAACAATTCATTATTTTGATACCTTTTTGACATTATTATCAATAAAAAAACCGGCAGCACATTGCTCCCAAAATCGTGTGAATTAACTTGTCCAATTTTGGTGTGATTCAAAATTGAACTTGTTCCTTTGTTTGATCGAACAGTTTGCAAGAC
>MCJB01030266.1:70729-98240 GCA_002018475.1 Nicotiana obtusifolia | reverse complement strand
GGGGGGGGGGGGGACACTACCAACAAGGAATTAGAACAAGTGAATGACAATAGTCAAACAATGGTGCTACTCTGTGGCCCTTGTATGTCAACAAAAATCACAACTTTGGCAAGATTCTACAGATGTACCAAGACAAGACCAACAAGGAATTTGAACAAGTGAATGACAATAGTCAAACAATGGTGCTACTCTGTGGCCCTTGTATGTCAACAAAAATCAGAACTTTGGCAAGATTCTACAGATGTACCAAGACAAGACCATAATGATGGACCATCATGTTGTCCCTGCTCCTTTCTGCAGTTTCTGTTAAAAAAAGATATTAAACTAGGAGTGGTCCTGGTGCTTGACATGTGCCAATTTCCTAACTTTACACCCTTATCTAAATTTATAGATTTGATATTTCTGCAGAATGTCTACTTTTGCTACAATTTCAAACTATACTTGATAAGTAGGTCTTTGACCAAGAAATAGAATGTGCTAAGCTAATTCAAAGACATTCTTCACTTAGTGCAGAGCAGAAATAAAACACCATAAAGAGTAGTAGTTAACTTTTGGTCTTTGGGGCAGGTCGCTTGACCAATAGGCAAACCTTCAAAGTTAAAAATCAAAAGATTTACGCGTTGATCAGGTGCCTGCCTCAAAGGTCAAAAGTTCAAAAGCAACTCATTTCAAGGTCATTTGTGTCATTGGCATAATACCGTACGTTTTGAATCAAGCTCGATTTTTCCTAAAATTCCTCAAAGTATCCCTACCTTATATATAGCTTTCTTCTCTTTTATTAACTTTCAAAATGATACTTTATTTACATTTCACACATCAAATGTATAAACTTGGCAAACACTATAAAATTCTAGATGCTTTTCACTAACACTCATAGTACAGTCAAACCTCTCTATAGCAGCTTCGTTTTTGACTGCTATAGTGAAGTATTATTATAGAAAATATATATTATAGCATAATATAAAAATCGATTCCAGGAGAAACGTAATTTTTATAGTAAACGGATATTATATGAGGATGCGGTTATAGAGAGATTTGACGTATTCTTCGTTGCATCCAATCACAGCTTCCACCAACAACAAATTCTGACCCTTTAACTCAAATCCAGACACATAAGAAGATTCCAACAATCTGCTGCTCCCACCACCAGGAGGCATCAAAGGACTTGTCGTATTAGATCAAGATTCCAACCCCAAGTGGAACCTTGACAAAGACATGATTATAGTAACAATTTTATATGGATATGAGATAATGTCTCCATACAGAGACTTTCTAGTTCTTACACATGATCCTTTTGTCCAACAAAACCTGTTAACTCGTGACCTTTTAATCCACTCCGATGTCTTCATTTCATTATCTTCTTATCCAATAATAGTTTTTCTTTTTCCAACTTGAACTCCATCACAACTCACTTTAGCAGTCACCATCAAGAACTAACTCCAAACCCAACCAATGCTAAACAAGTTTACTTTGTACATTTTCTTGTCACAACTCCCGTCCATCTAATTCAACACCAACAATAACTACGCCTCAATCCCAAATAAATTCAAAAAATTTGGAAAGCATTTAATTATAACACTCGAAAAGTTCATTTAAAGTATGGTGGCATCCAATAATTTCAACTTCTACTAATTCATCAAATAACCTACTACTACAACACAAGCATGAGTCATGATAAATTTGCCCCACAAAAGTATATGAATCATGCTAATCTTGTAACTGAGATTCAAACCTACAATTCTTTACCTATTACTTCAACCACTCAATCACACCTTTGGGACAGGTTAGGACTCCAAACTAAGATAGTTCAATGGTTAAAGGACAGTTTCAAAAATAAGCATTCTAATTTTAACATAAGGATAACAGAGTGAAAAGTGCAGCAATTACACATAGTAACAAGGATTACAGATCTCTCTACATTGAATCTTGAACAAAGAGCTACACACGTAGACAATCCTACTAGAACTACACAAGTCATAATCCACTACAAGTAGAGGCATTAACCAAGAGGAGATCGTACTAATAAAAGGGCTGCTACACTAAGCAATCACTATACCCAAGATTCGAGAAAGAGTCAGACCACATCAGTAGACTGGTCACAATCTTACATTGCATTTTGCAAGAGACTATTTGCACCACTTTAAATCCCTAACTACTAGTCACACGACAACAACTCTTACTAAAGCAAATACTAATACCTAAATGAAAAGAAAAATAAGACAACTAAGTCATTAAGAGTCATAACCATCAACAGATCTAGTCCAATAATAAGCCTCCAAATTTTTCTCAGCTTTCCTCTACATCATCACCATCTTGTGCAGGCTGTGGCCTAACTTTCCTAGGCCTACCCCTAGGCCTCCCTGTGGAATTTGGGGTTGCTGGTGTTGGCTTTGGCTTTTTTGAAGTAGGTGGTGCATTGGGGTCTTTTCTTGGTCTACCTCTTGGCCTTGGTGGTACAATTTCTGCAGATTCTGCACCAGGGGGCAAAGGAACTTTAGGTTTTGGGGGTCTGCCTCTACCCCTTTTCTGAGGAACATCTGTACCAGGTTTAATGTAATTGTTCTTGAGGAAAATGAGCTCTCCAGTTTGCTTCATGTTGTCCAAATGTAAAGTTAGAAACTCTGAATGATCTTTACCCAGATCTCCATATTTTGATTCAATGTAAGTTGATATTGATGACTTGTTTGAACCCCCTTCTTGATTTAGTGCTTCAATGGCTTCATATATCATCTGTTAAAACAAAACCCAAATCTTTATTTTTGAGATTCTTGTATTTTTTTCTTTCTTTTTCAAGAAACAAACATGCAGATCTGTTAAAAAAGCATTCTTGATATCATATATGCTCATGTGGGAGCCATTAAAACAGTAAAAATAGTCACTTTAAACTGCTGATTTTTTCTTCTTTTACAAATTTTTTTTAGGGAATTGAGCAACAATTGCAAAAACTCAAACTTTACAAGCACTAAGTCCTGAAGAATTAGAGAAATATTATGTGAATAACCTAGTAACAAAGGTAAAAAGCTAGAATTGTTTTCTTGTTTATATTACAATGAGGGTTAAACGGTTCTTGCATGTAACTTTAAAGATTGCATCTTTCATCAAGAACTAAGAAAAAATCACTGAAATATGTGTGAAAAAATCATTTTTTTGTGTGTTTGAAAATATAGGACTTTAGGGGTATAATTCTGAGCTAAAAGTGTTGAGAAATGAGATGCAAAAAAATGAAAAAAGCAAAAAGGGAAAGTTGAAAGCTTGGTTTACCTCAGGGTATGATGGAGGTTTGTTGAAGCTTTCAGTTGCCATGGCACACACACACACACAGAGTGAGAGAGAGAGAGATGTCCCTACAAGAAAGAACAGTGTCAGCTTCAAAAGCACAGTGGAAAATTGCTACTCATAAACTAGGAATCAAAGAACTAATGAGAGAATATCTGAACCAGAAAAAAAAGAGTGTACTTTATGGTAAATGAGTGGCTGAAGATTTGGGATAGGAACAAAATCCAACGGTTAAAACTCTATCTTACATTGTGTTACAAGGATATATGACGTGGTTTTCTTTTTGTCTTTTTGGGATTCAACAATGGGCTATAACTCTAAGCCCATCTCATAATAGGACGAACGTTATAATAGTGCAGCCCACTTAGAAAGGCCCGTTCTTTTTGTTTCAATAAAACAGGAGAAAGTACACAAATAGCCATTTTAGAACTGCTATTTAGGAATTAGCCAGTACTTATTTGTTCTGAAAATTTGAACTAAAAATTTAATTTTAGGACTTTTAATCCTGAAAAATTAAAATTCAGAATCCATTGGCTAATTCCTAGATAGAAGTCCTCTAGAATGACTATCTAGTGTCATTTTTTACAATAAAATAAATACTTTTCGAGTAATCTATATTCTAATATTTAGTTACCATATTAAAATAAAGAAAATGACTTTCCACACTTTTTTGGCGAAAGTCATTTTTCGTAGAATCACTTGGATATTTAACTTCATTACTAAGTATAAAATTTATTTACATTGTATATAAGTTAAATCATTGTGGATAAATCGTGGGCAAGAGATTAATTATACAAGCGCTCACGGTAAAAAAAATAGGGATATAAAAGGAAAGAATTTATTTTTTAAAGATAAGTAAATAAAGTAATTGTTTGACATATTTAAAAATGGGTAGTATGAATAGTTTTCTAACATGTTAATTGCAATTGAATTGACAAGAAAAATAGTACAAGTAGAAGGTACTATAAAATAAAATAGATAAAAATTTAGCTAAGATCAATAATGTCTCAGAAAAGATTAAATATTGGTTATATTATCAATTGAAAAGAGATTATTGAAAGAAATCGATTATAAGAAAATTATTAACAACTGTGCATTTAAAAAAATTAGAAGAATAGACTTCAAATAAAAATATATATCATACCTTTTTCTTAAAATATTTAGGAATCACATTAAATTCTAGCTTTACACACATGTTTGAGCCGCTCGAGCATTTGAGCAATATCTTTTCACTACCCTCATCCATGAACCACCCTAGCAAATGTGAAGTTTGTGAATTCTAACTAACAAATGGTGCCAAGTTTAAGAGGCTATCTAGTTCAGAATTTAGCCTTTTAATAATTATGGTAGTGGAAAAAAAATAAAGCAAGACTTTATTGGCATTTAATTTGACAAAGAAAATTATTTATCTAAATCAGCCATGTTGGAGGAAGTTTAAGTGCATCTAACTTTTTCAAAGCTATTGATCTATACCAGCCATGTTCGAGGAAATATAAGTTCGATCGTTTGTCGTAATTCAATCTTGTTTGGATACAACTAGCCTCTAAGCGATGTTTCTGAATTCTGAGTGAGCTTTTCCCTATTAGGTACTAATTAGAACTATTTCTGGTATTTGTTATTATGTCCACCTTTCCGATTTTTAAATTAGAATTAGTTAATTTGTTCGTGTTTCGTGCGGTAAAAGTAAATCCATCAAATAATTTTTTTGCTAATTTAGCTGAGAGAGAAGAGTGCGCGCACACTTATATATATATATATATATATATATATATATATATATATATATATATATATATATAAAAAAAATAAAAAAAATCACTAAGGAATAATCACTTGTTAGAACTAAAATAAGGATAAATCTAAAAGAAGTATCGAACTTTTTGTACTTTTAAATATAATGACAGTATGCTGGGGGAGCAAATGCAATCTTCTCAATTGGAAGAGAAGTTCCGTCCCTATTTAAATACTATCATAAATTATGGAGTATTAAGTACATGTATCAGTAATAGTATTTAAAGACTTTTGAGATTTAAAGAATAAGAAAGCCAAAAATGTAAACAATAAATACGTATTCATGTAAGAGAGGAACCATGCATGTTACCTCTAGTAAGAAAAAAACATTATAAAAGCACTAAATGAAAAGTATTGGATAATTAAAGTTTGATGCCAACAAAGAGCACACAAATGGATATATTTTATTAATAGTAATTAATATCAATTATAATGGAAGAGGATAGTTGATTAATCATATTTAAAGACGTTTGGGCAATTTAAATAAGGTAACTGCCAAAAAGGAGGAAACATGTTGACTTCTAATTTCAAACAATTAAAAGTGTAAGATGAGATTTTATTCCTTCCTAATAGTTACCTAAAGAATCTGTATAAGAAATTCAAATTGGAAAAGGACAATTTTCTTGTGCTCAAGTCAATATTATAATCTGTAAAACGGGAAGTCGAAAAAGAAAACGAAATTAATTAAACTGAATGATCAAGGCATCAACTTTTGGTTATCAACCGAACATAAAATGAATCACAGAATTGTAGGTACCGTATTGTTTTCTTTCAGCTTTAATAGACACCATTATATTCAATGTTGTAACCTTCCCATAATGAGGAAAGTGTCCGTTCAAATTGCTACTGTTATTATAATTAATTGTTGTAACTGCTCCCCTCTTTTTGGAAGGACACGATCTTTCAGAAAATAAATTTTAATGTTCGATGGAAGTTTTATATAATAGTAATTGAGAACATAAATAAATGAAAAAAATAGGATAAAAGCCAAAAATTCAGGAAACAAAGATGGAAAAATGATACCGGATAGCCGCTATAAAATAATAGCAAAACAAATATATAAAACTTGTATATATATACATATGTATGTTATATACAAAAATTATACAAATTTTATATATTTTTTCGGCTACCAAATGTAAATAGTTTATGGCGTAGGCTAAAAGTAATAAAACCCCAAAAAAAATACTCCATCCATTCACTTTTACTTGCCACATTTTGACTTTTCATGCTCCTTAAGAAACAATGATTGACAATTACCCCTTAAGAAATAATGATTGACATGATAATTTTATCACAATAACCCTATTAATTGACACTCAATAATTGAATTCAAATTCCCAAATAACTTCTGAAGAAAAAAAAAATACTCCAAAGAACAAGAGAATAAAAAATAATTTTAGTGGACTTTTGTGTTTAACGAAGGCTGATAACGAAGAGTTCTCTGTGAATTCCAATATTGAGCATCGGAAAGCTACAATTGACCGTTATTTACTCAAGAAATGTAGTTAATGAATTAAGAGTAAAACATGAAAAAAAAATTATCCTTTTAATATGCGTAAAGTGACATAAAAATCTATTTTTACTATACCTCCCAAGTAAAAATGAACGGAGGGAGTAAATGACAATCCTCATCTATGGAAGGTGCCACATCACCTCTCCCGTTCCCAGCTTTATATATATATAGATTGTTTCTTGTACTTGGGACTATGTCCATGTTTCCTTTTTTTTATCGGAATGACAATAAAAAAAGAATGACTGTGCCAACACCTCATGACTCTTTCTTAAGGGAAGCAGAAAGGAAACTCCAGCAATATAATATACTTGACCGAAAAAAAGAGAGACGAGTAATAGAGAGAGATGTCTGTGGACACAATCATCAAAGATGAGGATTCCTTTGTTTCTAATACTGATGCAATCATCTATGCTGCTTCTGATGTTTCAGGTTGGACTCAGAGCCTTATCTCCGATCCCAACATTCCTAATTCGTCTAATTCGACGAGTGTAGACGACCTCCAGCAGCAGCTCTCCACTGCTGATGATTTGATTGTGTCAGGTTCATCTTCCGATAGGTCTAAAAATAATAAAAAGAAGAGTGATCAGCAAGAGATAACAATATTTAATGTTGATTTCAGGGCGCTTTCTACGGTTGCTGTTTGCAGTAATAAAGACGAGGAGGAGGACAAAGGATCACAGAGCAATAAAAGGCTGAAATCTAGCGCTGGATCTGAATTTGATGGCGGTTTATTGGCAGAGATTGGTGGGGCTGCGAACAAAGTAACTAGCGTTAGGCTTGTCAAAAATCTAGACAGAGCGGATGCGCTTGTCAGGGACATAAGAATTAGGGGCGGATCCAATGTTATTAAGAATACTTAGCGATTTCACAATCAAGGGCGGAACCATGAGACAGGTACGACTTATTTGCAGAAGCTTTGGATAGAAGGATTCCCGGAATGAATGACAGTATATTAGTCACATAATTTCCTGATAATGCAACCTCAAAGCTCAAACACTTTATACAAAAATTGTAAGAAAATGTGAATATGAACGCATAGCTTTGAAAATATGATGGGTTCAATGCTAGAAACCTTAAATATTAAACCCATGAAATTTAAATCTTGGATCCGCATCTGACGAAGAGATGCCAAGATCACAATAGACATGATAAGTTGCATAAAGGATATTGAAGTTTCTAAGACATTGATGGTATATTTCTGGTTTGACAATGAATAAGGTAATCATGATGTTGTTATGTTTCACCACTTTAATTAGGTAGTCGGGCAATATTCCATTAATTAAGACATTGTGCAATTCAATAGAGGCTCGAAATCGTTTAGAAGAGCAACTGTTCAAGAAATAATTTTTCTCCTAGAACATGAAGTTTTAGTCTAGACTTGTATTAGATTTGTGTTGTTTGAGCTGTGTTATTTGGCTTCATTGCTAGCTACACAATTTGCTCTTTATTCTCATTTTTCTTTACTATTCTCCTGGCCAAGATTAAGTATTCCTCAAACTATTTTCCATTTGTAAGCATATGGCGAAACCAATTTCAGATAACAGATTACATCTTGATGACGACATGGAGTAGTAAAAAGTTTGAAATGAAGAGAAAATTAAGAAAGCTGCACTAATATTGCTCCTCAATTTTCTTGGCGAAAACAGCTTAACGTAGAGATATTATCATCTGGAGTGCTTAAACAAAGATTATTATCAAGGGTTATCTTCATAATATGTTGTGAAACAATCAACAGCTTGGGATCCAGTACATGAATTTTTTTGTCAGGAAGCGAATTCAGGAATTTATGACTATTGAATCAAGACTTGATTGGTGGAAAAATTGAAATCAAGACTCAATTGGCAATTTTCTGGGGTTGCTGTAAGATCTATCACATTCTTCTTCTTCTTCTTCTTCTTCTTCTTCTTCTTCTTCTTCTTCTTCTTCTTCTTCATTTAGCGAACCCCAAAAGAATTTTCAGCGAGATTATCAATTAGAAACAGCAAAAAGGCTCTGCATTTACAAGGTTTAGATCAGATTTCTGTTCCAATCTGCAAATAGCTGCAAGAAGTGGTAGGCAATACATGTTGAAGAGATCCATCACTTTTTTCAGAAACTTTTACCTGATGAGGCGGCCGAAACAAATCCAGGTTCCTCACATGATTTTAGAGAGAGAAGACGTGGAAAGTCATGATATCTTTCCCTTAAAGGAAGAAGACACGAAAAGCAAATGAGCTATTGAAAATATAGATGCGGAGTTCCAAACTTTGAAACCAAACGTTGTACTGCAGCAAAGAGTTTAGACCCCTACAAATTAAGATCCGATCGTGCAGACACACATGGCGATGGATAAAGTACATTACTTCGCCACGATAACCAAATATTGACGCATCTGATTGACTAAGAAAGGACCGCATTCCTCATCAAACAAGGCATCTATTGCTACAATGTAATGCCCGTCGGGCTTAAGAATGCAGGAGCTCCTTACTGGCCAAAGGCTCGTAAATTAGACGTTTGTTGAACATTTATCGAAGACCAAGAAAGTCTATATCGATGACATGTTAGTTAATCCCTAAAGGCTGAATTAACATTTAGAATACTTAGATCAAGCCGTTAAAGTCTTACTATTACAATACAACATGAAATAGAACCCTGAAAATTGCACCTTAGAGGTGTCCTTAGAAAATCTCGTTAATGCTTTTAAGGGATTTTGCATTTAATCAGATAGTACTACAGCTGTGAGTTGTGAATTATGTTAGTGTATTTCACTTCTTACTTCAAATGATAGATTACACCTAGAATATATACACAAAGCTAGAGACATAATTCAAAAGTGTATCCCTAAGATCATGGCTTTTACCCACAATCTTTGACTATACGATCAGACACAATCTAACATACAATCTAATATTGAAATACTCTCTGACAAGATCTAAGTCTTAACATCCCCCTCAAGCTAGAGCGTACATGTCATATGCTCCAAGCTTGCTACAAATGTATTCAATCTGAGCCCCTGTAAGGGACTTAGTAAGAACATCTGCCAATTGGTCATTTAAACTAACGAAGTTAGTGACAATGCATCCAGACTCGATCTTCTACCTAATAAAATGACAATCCACCTCTAAATGTTTCGTTATTTCATGAAAAATTAGATTAGAAGCAATATGAAGAGCAACCTGATTGTCGCATATAAGCTCAAATCTGTTTGAACTCAACACATTGTAACTCTTGGAAGAGTTGTTTCAACCAAATAAGCTCACATGTAGCAAGGGTCATAGCTCGGTATTCTGCTTCTGCACTAGAACTGGCAACAACATCTTGCTTTTTGCTTTTCCAAGAAATTAGATTTCCCCCAATTATGACATAGTACCCAGAAGTAGAGCGTCTATCTGACGGAGAACCTGCCCATTAGCATCAGAATATCCAACAACATTTGTGTGACCTTTGTCTTCATATACTAGTCCTTGTCTTGGAGATTTTTGATGTATCTTAGAATGCGAATTACTGTGTCCCAATGATCTTTACATGGAGCTTGGAGAAACTGACTAACCATACTTACTACAAATGAAATATCAGGTAGTGTGATAGTAAGATAATTCAGTTTACCGACCAGTCTTCGATATCTGCTAGGATCTTCTAACGGCCCCCCTGTCCAGGGACAAGTTTGACATTTGGATCCATAAGAGCGTCAATAGGTTTGCAGTTTAACATGCATGTTTCCTCAAGTATGTCCAAAGCATATTTTCTTTGTGAGATAGCAATACCGGTCTTGGATTGTGCTACCTCGATTCCCAAAAAATACTTTAACTTTCCCAAGTCCTTGGTTTGAAAGTGGCTGAATAGATGTTGTTTTAGCTCAGATATTCCTTCTTGATAATTTCCAGTTATGACTATGTCATCAACATAAATTAGATAAATGTTCTTTTCTAGACCATTATGTCGATAGAAAATGGAGTGATCTGCTTCACTTTGAGACATCCCAAATTGTTGGACAACAGAGCTAAATCTGCCAAATCATGCTCTCGGAGATTGCTTAAGGCCATATAGTGAATGTTTCAGACGACATACTAAGTTTGACTCCCTGAGCAACAAACCTAGGAGGTTGCTCCATATAAACTTCCTCAACAAGCTCACCATGTAAGAAAGAATTCTTAATATCTAGTTGATGATGAGGCCATTGGTGCATTGCTTCTAAGGAGATAAGCAGTCGGACAGATGCAATCTTGGCAACTGGAGAGAATGTGTCACCATAGTCAAGACCATAAAACTGGGTGTATCCTTTAGGAATAAGGCGAGCTTTCAACTGATCAATTGTTCCATCTGAACATACCTTTACTGTATAGATGCACCAACAACCAACACTAGATTTTCCTTCCGGTAATTGGACCAATTCCCAAGTATTATTGGTCTCTAGAGAAGTCATCTCTTCAATCATAGCACCTTTTCACCCTAAATTGTAACGACCCGGCCGGTCGTTTTGAGTATCCTGGATCCCCTAAATTATGCTTCCTTATGCTATATTATATTTAAACAACTTGCCTGGGTGTTTGGTTTTTGGTTTCGAAGTATAATGGGACACATAGTCTCTAAGTTGAAGGTTTAAATTGTAAGAGTTGACCGTAGTTTGAATTTTGTATAGAAAACCCATGGAATAGAGTTTTGATGATTTCAATAACTCCATATGATAATTTTAGACTTAGGAGCATGACCGGATGTTGATTTGGAGGTCCGTAGGTCATTTCGGCGTAAATTGAAAAAAAATTAGAAAATAAAAAGCTTGGAAGTTTGATCGGAAGTTGACTTTATTGATATCAGGGTGGGATTCCGATTTCGGAAATTGAAATAGGTCCGTAATGTTATTTATTACGTGTGTGCAAAATTTGAAGTCAATCGGAGTTGTTTTGGTATAATTCAACATTAGTTTGAAATTCGGAAGTTATAAGTTCATAGGCTTGAATTTGGGTTGCGATTCGTAGAATCAATGTTGTTTGATATGATTTTTGGCCTCAAGTAGGTCCGTTATGTGTTTTGGAACTAGTTGGTATATTCGGACGGGGTTTCGAGGACCCCGGGTATGAAACAGATTGAATCCGGACTAAAAACATTTGACTTTTTCAAATGCTAAAGCTCCCAGTTCTAGTGTCATCACACTTGCGGAGGGGATGATCACAAGTGAGGAATCGCATGTGCGAGTAGTGCAGCGCAAAAACGGAGAGGGCAGTCCAGATCTGGGCTCGCAGGTGCGGAAAATACTCCGCAGAAGCGGCTTTGCTTCTGCGATAGAAAGTAGTGTAGGTGCGCCTAGAAGTGCAGGTGGGACCTGTGAGCCGCAGGTGCGCATGCGCGCCATTTTCCGCATAAGCGAAAGTTTTGGGATTAAGTGAATCCCGCACCGGCGATGATTTTTCCGCCGGTGCGGAGCCACAGATGTGGCAGTAAGTTGCATGTGCGACATAACTTGGTAGAAAAACGGTCCGTTAGTGAGTTCAATGTTCATTCTTCAATTTTTGGATTCTGAGAGCTCGGGTGAAGCGATTTTCGGGAGATTTTCAAGGAAAATATTGGGATAAGAATTTCTAACTCAATTTTGGTTAAATTACCCGAATCCATTGTTGTTTTTCGTATTTAATTGGTGTTTTAAGTTGGAAAAATTGTGAAAACACTTTTGGTTAAATTGAGGATTTGACGGCCGAGTTGTTATCGGAATTTAGTACTTTTGGTACGGTTGGACTCGTCGTTGAATGGGGGTTAGAATTTTGTAACTTCTGTAAATTTCAAGACGTGGGCCCCGCGTTGACTTTTCGAGTTGACTTTTTATTTCTTTACAAAAATTGTAAATTTTATTGTTCGAATTAGTTTCCTATGGTTATAATTATAGAATCAAATTATTTTGGCTAGATTCGAGCCATTCGGAGTTGGATAATCGCATACTATTGGATTGAGATAGCGCGATTTGAGGTAAGTGACTTGTCTAACCTTGTGTGGAGAAATTTCCCTTGGGATTGGTGTTGTTATAAAAATTGTGACGTGTGAAAGCTGTGTATGCGAGGTGAGGAGTGTGTACACGGGCTAAATATGGACAATTCTGGCTTTAACTGTGTAAATCCCTGTCACGTATTAATTGAAGTTATTTTATCATGTTATATTCATCATTGTTGCCTATTTTCATATGTTCTACTTACCTTACCTTTTTCTTGCTAATTGCACTACTTTTTAGTTGAAGTTTTGTTCCCTTTTTATTCCGTGCTCATTATTTGAAGGTTGAACTCACTTGAGTTGTTAAAATATGAAATATCTAATTTTTGAAATTGGTATTGAGATATAAAGGTCGTGAATCATATTGAGGTAAAGTGTTAAATGTGAAATATTACTCTATTGAGTTGTTCACTCCCAAATATTTTATTTGTTATTTTTGTGTACATTGTGGTTGAGCCGTGGGCTCCTTACTATAGAAAATAATATTATTGTTGATTTCTTTGGTAAGTTGTAATATTTGGGAACTTGAGGTGCAAATTGTGATATGTTGTGATATTGATACGCATGCGGTGGTATAAGGTCTAGGTGTTGAAACGCATGCGGTGAGATAAGGTAGGCTTGATACGTGTGGCTAGTAGGGAAACTACTAGAAGTCATGCAGTGTGATAAGGTGGGCTAAAACACGGCATGCTATTTTGGAAAAAATAATTTTTTCAAACTAAATGTGAAGGCTCCCGCGGTGATATAAGGAAAGATTATGAATTTATTTATGATTTGGGACTACGAGGCGGTACCTCGGAAGTGCCCTTGTTGACATGTTTCTTTTGGTATACTTGTCTTTGGTTGTTTTGTTTTCCTTAACATGTAAATCCCTGTTTTCTTCCGTGGTGTATTATTTGCCTTTATTCTGTGTAGCTAAATTGTGGCATACTCCGTACTTGTTTCATTTCCATTGTTAATATCATTTTTATATTGTTAAATTTTTCGTCTTGTTTTTTGTTATTTCCAGTAGGGGCCTGACCTGACCTCGTCACTACTCTACCGAGGTTAGGCTTGACACTAACTGGGTACCGTTGTGGTGTACTCATGCTATGCTTTTGCACATATTTTTGTGCAGATCCAAGTACTTCCTACCAGAGCAGGCGTTAGTGAGCTGAGTCCGTACGTGGAGACTTCAAGGTATACCTGCCGGCATTCGCAGGCCTCGGAGTCTGCTCTACCTATATTATGTTGTTTTCTTATCCTTATTAGACTTTGATGTACAGAGATATTCAGTAGTACTTCATAGATCTTGTGACTTGTATTTCGTCGGATTTTGGAAAATTTGCATATGTACTGAGTTATGGAGATTTTAACTTATATCAGTTGTTAAGTTTTAAAATTTTAAATTATTAATTCAGTTATTCCGCATGTTTGATAGGCTTACCTAGTCTTAGAGACAAGATGCCGTCATGATATCTCACGGGAAATTGGGGTCGTGACAAGTTAGTCAGAGTCCTAGGTTCATAGATGTTACGAGTCACAAGCAGGTTTAGTAGTATTTCGAGGATCGGTACGGAGACGTTTGTACTTATCTTCGGGAGGCTATGGAACTGTAGGAAAAGTTTTTCTTTGATTCCTTGTTGTACGAATTTGTTGACTTCAAAATTCTAAATCATTGTCTTTCTATTCTCTCACAGATGGTGAGGACTCGGACAACTGGATAGGATGATCAGACACCGTCGCCCCCTTCTAGAGCCGTGAGTGGCTGGGGACAGGGCAGAGGCCTAGGACGTCCACGTGGTGCAACTAGAGCACCTGTATGAGCTACTATGGAGGAGCCGCCAGTTGCTCTAGTTGGAGAGTAGGTACCCGAGACGCCTGTTACTACCCCTGCACTTCAGGAGACCCTCGCTCAGTTTTTGAGCATGTTTGGCACTCTAACTCAGGCAGGGTTGATTCTACTTGCTCCTGTCATATCTTAGTCCGGAGGAGGAGCACAAACTCCCGTCGTCCGTACCCCAGAGCCACGGGTCCAGGTTGACTATGTCCCTGAGGTCATACTTGTGCAACCGGTTGTCCCAGTTCAGCTCGAGGTTAGGGTAGCAGTTTTTGAGAGGAGCAACTCAAGCTTGAGAGGTACAAGAAGTACCACCCTCCTACTTCCAATGGTTTAGCTTCCGAGGATGCTCAAGGTTTTATTGAGGAATGTCACTGTATCCTCCGCACTATGGGTATTGTAGAGTCTAGTGGGGTTGCTTTCATTACGTTCCAGCTTAAGGGAACGACTTATCAGTGGTGGCGAGCGTATGAGTTTGGTAGTCCGGCCGAGGAGGCTTCGCTCACCTGGGATCAGTTCTCAGATATGTTCTTGAGGTAGTTTGTTTCCCAGAGTCTCAGAGATGCATGACGCGCAGAGTTTGAGCAGTTGCGCCAGGGTTCTATGACCGTATCAAAGTATGCAGTCAGATTTAGTGACTTGTTCAGGCATGTACCAGCCTTGGTTGCTATCATTAGAGAGCGAGTCTGTCGATTTATGGAGGGGTTCAAACCTGGTATCAGATTTAGCATGGCCCGAGAGCTGGAGATGGACATCGCATACCAGCAGGTAATGGGGATCACTAGGAGATTTGAGGGTATGTGGGCCTGAGAGAGAGAGGAGAGGAAGTCCAAGAGGCCTTGAGATTCTGGCACATATAATAGTGCCCGTGTCTCAGCTGCAGCTCCCATGGTAAAGGCTATGTGAGTCGCCCTGTTTATTCAGCACTTCCAGCTTCCAGCGGTATTCCGGCCACTCCTAGGCCTCAGGTTCCCTATTATGCACCACCATTGTTTAGTGTACCTCCTACACGGGGTGCTTTCAGCAGTCAGTACAGCCGATCAGGCTCGAGCTCGTCACAACAATCACGTCCTCCGAGAACTTGTTAAGTGTGGTGACACTCACCATATGGTGAGAGATTTCCCCAGACTTAGGAGGGGTGTATCTCCACAGATTACTCAGGCTCCACGTATTCCACAGGGCCCCCAGGCTTCTCAGGCCATGGTTATCGCACCAGTTGCCACTACACCTGCACAACCAGCTTGAGGTGGAGGTCGGGCAGGTAGAGGTTGCCCTAGAGGGGGAGGCCAGGCTAGATCTTATGCTCTTCCAGCTAGGACTGAGGCAGTTGCATCTGACTTAGTTATCATATGTATTATTTCGGTTTGTCATAGAGAGTCATCAACCTTGTTTGATCCAGGATCCACCTATTCCTATGTATCATCTTATTTTGCTCCATATTTGGGTGTATTCCGTGATTCTCTGAGTTCTCCTGTCTATGTATCCACACCTTTGGGAGATTCCATTGTTGTTGACCGTGTGTATCAGTCGTGTTTAATTATTCTTAGTGGTTTTGAGACCAGAACTGATCTATTGTTGATCAGTATGGTAGATTTTGATATTATTTTGGGCATGGATTGATGTTGCTCTATCATGCTATTCTCGATTGTCATGCTAAGACTGTGACACTGGCTATGCCAGGTATACCACAGATAGAGTTGAGAAGGGGTGTAATGCTTATCTAGCCTTCGTGAGGGATGTTAGTGTAGATACTCCTACCGTGCAGTCAGTTCCGGTAGTGAGAGATTTTCCAGATGTATTTCCAGCGAATCTTTTGGGCATGCTGTCTGATAGGGATATTGACTTTGGCATTGATTTGTTACCGGGAACTCAGCCCATTTCTATTTCACCATATCGAATGGCTCATGCAGAGTTGAAAGAGTTAAAAGAATAGTTGCAAGAGTTGCTTGATGAGGGTTTTATTCTGCCCAGTGTATCGTCTTGGGGTGCTTCAGTCTTGTTTGTAAAGAAGAAGGATGGTTCTATGTGCACGTGTGTTGATTATCGCCGTTGAACAAGGTTACAGTGAAGAACATGTATCCATTGCCACGCATTGATGACTTATTTGATTAGCTACATGGTACCAGAGTGTTCTCGAAGATTGATTTGCGGTTTGGTTATCATTTGCTGAAAATTTGGGAGCTAGATATCCCAAACACTGCCTTTAGGACTCGATATGGTCATTACGAATTCCTTGTGATGTCATTTGGGCTAACCAACGCCACATCAACATTCATGCACTTGATGAACAGTGTATTCCAGCCCTATCTTGATTCATTCGTCTTTGTGTTTATTGACGACATTTTGGTGTACTCCCAAAGCCGAAAGGATCGTGAGTAGCACTTGAGGACCGTACTTCAAACCTTGAGAAAAAAGAAGTTATATGCAAAATTTTCAAAGTGTGAATTCTGGCTTGATTCAATGGGATTTTTGGGTCATGTAGTCTCGAGTGAGGGGATCCAGGTAGATCCGAAGAGAATTGAGGCAGTGCAGGGTTGGCCCAGACCTTCATTAGCTACTGAGATCCAGAGTTTCCTTGGTTTGGCAGGGTATTATCGCCGATTTGTAAAGGGCTTCTCAACTATTATTGCACCTATGACCAGATTGACCCAGAATGGTGCTCCGTTCAGGTGGACCGAGGAGTGTGAGGAGTGCTTTCAAAAGCTCAAGACAGCTTTGATTACAGCCCCGTTAGTATTGCCTACATGTTCGAGGTCTTATAATGTGTATTGCGATGCATCACGTATTGGTCTTGGCGCGGTATTGATGCAGGACGGTAGGGTGATTGCCTACGCGTCTAGACAACTGAAGGTGCATGAGAAGAACTATCTTGCTCACGACCTTGAGTTAGCAGCTATTGTTCATGCCTTGAAGATTTGGCGGCATTATTTGTACTATGTCTATTGTGAGGTCTATACCGACCATCGGAGTCTACAACATTTGTTCAAATATAAAGCTCTTAATATGCGGCAGCGAAGGTGGTTAGAGTTACTGATGGACTATGATATCACTATCTTGTATGATCCCGGGAAGGCTAATGTGGTGGTCTATTCATTGAGTCGAAAGTTAGAAAGTTTGGGCACTTTAGCATATCTACCGGTAGCAGAGAGGCCATTAGCATTAGAGATTCTGGCTTTAGCCAACTTGTTTCTTAGATTAGATATCTCGGATCCCAGTCAAGTTCTGACCTGTATGGTTTCTCGGTCTTCTCTTTATGATTGCATCAGAGAGCGTCTGTATGACGACCCTCATCTGCTTGTCCTAAAGGACACGATTTAGCACGACGATGCCAATGATGTCGCTATTGGGAATGACGGTGTATTACGGATGTAGGACAGGCTATGCATGCCCAACATGGATGGTTTGCGTGAGTTTATTCTCCATGAGGTTCACAGTTCGCGGTACTTCATTCATCCGGGTGCCGCGAAGATATATCAGGACTTGAGCCAGCACTATTGGTGAAGGAGAATAAAGAAAGACATAGTGAAATATATAGCTCGGTGCTTAAACTGTCAGTACATAAAGTATGAACATCAACGACCATGTGGATTGCTTTAGAGGCTAGACATTCCCCAGTGGAAATGGGAGCGGGTCAATATGGATTTTGATGTTGGGCTCCCACAGACTCACAAGAAGTTCGATGCAGTATGGGTGATTATGAATAGATTGACCAAGTCAGCATATTTTATTCAGTGGTGACTACTTCTTTAGAACAACTGGCTAAGGTTTATATTTGTGAGATTGTCAGACTGTATGGCGTACCGGTATCTATCATCTCTGACCGGGGTACGCAGTTTACATTACGGTTTTGGAGGGCTGTACAACATGAGTAGGCACACGGGTAGAGTTGAGTACAACATTTCACCCTCAAACGGACGGACAGTCCGACCGCACTATTCAGATATTGGAGGATATGATTCATGCATGTGTGATGGAGTTTGGGAGTTCTTGGGATCGGTTCTTGCCGTTTGCGGAGTTTGCCTATAACAACATCTACTAGTCGAGCATTCAGATGGCTCCGTATGAGGTCTTGTATGGGAGGCGGTGTCGGTATCCGGTGGGTTGGTTTGAGCTAGATGAGGCTAGGCTATTGGGTACAGACTTGGTGCAGGATGCTTTGGAAAAGGTTAAATTGATTCAAGATCGACTTCGTACTGCCCAATCTAGACAGAAGTGTTACACGGATCGGAAGGTTCACAACGTTGCATTCATGGTTGAGGAGCGGGTCTTGCTCCGGGTTTCGTCCCTGAAAGGTGTTATGAGGTTCGGGAAGAAGGGTAAGTTGAGTCCCATGTATATTAGACCTTTTGAGATTCTTGAGAGGATTAGAGAAGTGGCCTACAAGCTTGCACTACCACCTAGTCTAGCTGCAGTTCATCTAGTATTCCATGTTTCTATGCTCCGGAAGTATCACAGTGATCCGTCTCATGTGTTGGATTTCAGCTCAGTCTAGTTGGACAAAGATTTATCTTATGTTGAGGAGCCAGTGGCTATTTTGGACAAATAGGTTCGAAAGATGAGGTCGAATAATATTGCTTTAGTGAAGGTCCAGTGGAGGGTTCAACCAGTCGAGGAGGCGACTTGGGAGACCGAGCATGATATGCGTAGCCATTATCCACATTTTTTCACCACTTTAGGTATGTCTCTATACTCGTTCGAGGACGAACATTTGTTTTAATAGGGGGAGAATGTAAGGACTCGGCCGGTCATTTTGAGTATTTTATCCCCGATCCCCTAAATTATGTTTCCTCTATGCTATATTGTGGTTATACAACTTGCCGGGGTGTTTGGTTTTTGGTTTCGGAGTATAATGGGACACAATCCCTAAGGTGAAGGTTTAAATTGTAAGAATTGACCGTAGTTTAACTTTTGTGTAGATGACTCCAGAATGAAGTTTTGATGATTCCAATAGCTTTGTATGATGATTTTAGACTTAGGAGCGCAACCAGATGTTGATTTGGAGGTCTGTAGGTCGTTTCGGCACAAAATTGCAAAAATTGGAAAATGAAAAGCTTGAAAGTTTGATCGGGAGTTGACTTTATTGATATCGGGGTCGAAATCGGATTCCGGAAGTTGAAATAGGTCCATAATATCATTATGACTTGTGTGCAAAATTTGAAGTCAATAGGAGTTGTTTTGGTATGATTCGACATTAGTTTTGGAATTCAGAAGTTATAAGTTCATAGGCTTGAAGTTGGGTTGCGATTCGTAAAATCGATGTTGTTTGATATGATTTTTGGCCTCGAGTAGGTCCGTTATGTGTTTTGGAACTAGTTAGTATATTCGGACGGGGTTCCGAGGATCCCGGGTACGAAACAGATTGAATCTGGACCAAAAATATTTGACTTGTGCAAATGTTGAAGCTCCTAGTTCTAGTGTCATTGCACATGCGAAGGGAATGATCGTGGGTGAGGATTCGCATGTGCGAGCAGTGGAGTGCGAAAGCTGAGAGGGAATTCCAAGTCTGGGCTCGCAGGTGCGAAAAATGCTCTGTAGAAGCGACTTCTCTTCTGCGATGGAAAGGAGCGTAGGTGCGACCTCTGAGCCGCAGGTGCGCATGCGCGAATGCATGCCATTTTCCGAAGACACGGATGTTTTGGACTTAAGTGAAGCCTGCACCTGCGATGATTTTTCGAAGGTGCGGAGCTGCAGATGCGGCAGTAAGGTTGCAGGTGCGACATAACTGGGCAGAAAAAGGGTCTGTTCGTGGGTTCAATGTTCATTCTTCAATTTTTGGATTTCGAGAGCTCGGGTGGAGTGATTTTCGGGAGATTTTCAAGGAAAACATTGGGGTAAGAATTTCTAACTCTATTTTGGTTAAATTACCCGAATTCATTGTTGTTTTTAGCATTTAATTGGTGTTTTAAGTTGAAAAAATTGTGAAAACCCTTCTGGTTAAATTGAGGATTTGATGGCCGAGTTGTTATATTTAGTACTTTTAGTACGGTTGGACTCGTCGTTGAATGGAGTTTTAGATTTCATAATTTTTTTAAATTTCGAGACGTGGAGCCCGCATTGACTTTTCGAGTTGACTTTTTTTTTCTTTGTAAATATCGTAAATTTTATTGTTCGAATTAGTTTCTTATGGTTATAATTCTAGAATAAAATTGTTTTGGCTTGATTTGAGCTATTCGGAGTTGGATAATCGAGGAAAAGGCCTAATAATGGACTGAGATAGTGCGATTTGAGGTAAGGGTTTTGTCTAACCTTGTGTGGGAGAGATTTCCCTTAGGATTGGTGTTGTTATGAAAATTGTGACGTGTGAAAGCCGTGCAGGCGAGGTGACGAGTGTGTACACAAGCTAAATGTGGAAAATTCTGGCTTTAACTGTGTAAATCCCTGTCACGTGTTAATTGAAGTTATTTTATCATGTTATATTTAGCATCATTGTCCATTTTCATATGTTCTATTTGCCTTACCTTTTTCTTGCTAATTGCACTACTTGTTTAGTTGAAGTTTTGTTCCCTTTTTATTTCGTGCTCCTTATTTGAATGTTGAACTCCTTACTTGACTTGTGAAAATACGAAATATCCTATTTTTTAAATTGGTATTGAGATATAAAGGCCGTGAATCATATTGAGACAAAGTGATAAATGTGAAATATTATTCTATTGAGTTGTTCACCCGGATATTTTGTTGAGATTTTTGTGTACACTGTGGTTGAGCCGTGTGCTCCTTATTGTGGAAAGTAATGTTATTGTTGATTTTTTTGGCAAGTTGTAATATTTAGGAACTTGAGATGCGAATTGTGATATGTTGTGATATTGACACGCATGCGGTGAAATAAGGTGGGATTGATACGCGTGACTAGTAGGGGAACTACTAGAATTCATGTGGTGTGATAAGGTGGGCTAAAACGCGGGAGACTATTTCGAAAAAAATAATTTTTTAAAACTAAATGCGAAGGCTCTCTCAATGATATAAGGAAAGATTGTGAATTTATTTATGATTTAGGAGTACGAGGCGGTACCTCGGGAGTACCCTTGTTGATATGTTTCTTTTGGTGTACTTGTCTTTGGTTGTTTTGTTTTCCTTAACATGTAAATCCATGTTTTCTTCTGTGGTGTATTATTTGCCTTTATTCTGTGTAGCTAAATTGTGGCATACTTCCTACTTGTTTCATTTCCATTGTTATTATCATTTTTCTATTGTTAAATTTTTCGTCATGTTTTTTATTATTTCCAGTAGGGCCCTGATCTAAGCTCTTCACTATTCTACCGAGGTTAGGCTTCGCATAATTGGGTACTGCTGTTGTGTACTCATGCTATGTTTCTGCGCATATTTTTGTGCAGATCCAGGTACTTCCTACCAGATCAGGCATTAGAGAGTTGAGTCCGTACGTGGAGGTTTCAAGGTATACCTGTCGTCGTCCGCAGGCCTCGGAGTCCCCTCTACCTGTATTATGTTGTTTCCCTATCCTTATTAGACTCTGATGTACAGAGATATTCAATATTATTTCATAGAGCTTGTGACTTGTATTTCGCCGAGTTTTGGGAAATTTGCATATGCACTGAGTTGTGGAGATTTTTCCTTATATCAGTTGTTGAGTTTTAAGATTTTAAATTATTAATTCAGTTATTCTGCATGTTTGATATGATTGCCTAATCTTAGAGACTAGGTGCCGTCACGATATCCCACTGAGGGAAATAGGGGCCATGACATGAATGTTGCAATGCTTCGCCAACAGTCTTTTGGTATAGGTACATTAGATAAGACAGATACAAAGGTATAATATAATGGGGACAATTGATGATAACTTAAGCAGTTAAATCGTACTAGTTTTTGAGTAATGCGTATACCTTTGCGTATGGCAATCAGTGGAGTTACTGCATCTGATGAAGGCATGATTTGAGCAGGTGACGTAGGAGCAAGGGATGAGTCATTGGGAGTTACCAACATATCCAGATCAGAAGTAGTGCTATCATTAGTATTAGTTAGAGGACTAGCACGTCTGGAGTATACTTGGAGAGGAGGAGGAGAGCCTTGAGGTCTATCCGGAAGACTAACCTACGGCACTTGAAGTATTGGCACTGGCAAAAATTGAAGCATCAAATTTCTGCTTGTAGTGTTTAGTGAAAAATAGGGAGATGTAGAGATAAAATGTTTATGTGCTTTTGGATCATATCATTTATAACCTTTCTGGTAACTAGAGTATCCAAGAAAGACATACTTAATTGACTTTGGTTGGAGTTTGCCATTTCCAGGATTGTGATCATGAACAAAGCAAGTACATCCAAACACTTTCAAAGGTAAATGATAGAGATTTTGACCTGAAAAGAGAATTGAATGAGGACTTTGATGTTGCAACACAGAAGAGGGCATCCTATTGATAAGATAGCAAGCAATGAGAACAACATCTCCCCAAAAACGAAGAAGAACATGATGCTGTATAAGTAAGGTACGAGCAGTTTCAATGAGATGTAGATTTTTACGTTCGGCAACTCCATTTTGTTGAGGAGTATATGTACAAGAAGTCTGATGAGTGATTCCTTAAGATGACATGAAACTAGTGAAGGGAGATTATAAGTACTCATTTGCATTGTCACTACGTAATACCTTTATTGAAACACCAAATTGATTGTTTACCTCAACGCAAAAATTTTAAAAAATAAAAAATAATTCAGAATGATCTTTCATTAAGAATACTGATGTGCTGGAGAATTTCGGCACATTTGATACTAATTGCTTAGATTTTAGCTTATTTTAAATGCAATTTCCCTTTGTACTTATGTAATTTTAGTATTTTTGCAGTGTATGAGGCGTAAGGACCTAAGAGCATGGAAAAGAGTTCAAAAAGCCACAAAAAGACAAGAAAAGAGCAAAAAGGCATCGCAAATGTGGATATGCTATCGCAAAACCCACATGCGAGCCGCATATTTTACACCGAGATCGCAGATCAAAACAGATATCTGGGCAAAGTTCAACGTCAAAAATGCGGTCTCATCTGCGATTGCATAACCTGTTTGTGAGCCGCAAAAGTAACCGTAAACTACACATGAAGTCTACTGAAGGAAGAAAATGCGATGCAAGATGCGGTCGCATTTCTACAATGCGGACCGCAAACCATGAATGCGGTGAAGGCGAAACTAGGGTTACAATCTGCGATGGCCATGTCAAAAATGTGGACGCATGTTTGTTATGAGACAGAAATGCGGTCGCATATACAACCTGAAAGGGAAGTTTTGTCCGATTTTTGTCCCGATTTTTGGCCCTCTATAAATAGATTTATTGGGGTTTTGTGGGAAAAATCTTGTCTGACTTGAAAGCTACAATACAAGGCATTAATATTCCTCTCTTTTGGAAGCTTTTGGGTCAAGAATCTTTCACTTTGTAAGTTTTATGGCATTTAATATTCTCTTGCTTTTGTATTTTAGTATGAGTAGCTAACTTTAAATACTAAGGTTGTGGACCCTGAATGGGTGTTATGTTAATGGGTGTTTAACATTGAATATATATATATATATATATATATATATAGTGGTTGGTTGATATTTATTTACTTCTCATTCTTCATTTATTGTTAGTGGTTGCAAACATTAACAAGTGCCATTAAATTCTTGCTTTGCTTGGGAAAGTGGGGTAGAATTTGGTAGAAGTAAATACCAATGACTCAAGGCTTTAAACCTTGTTTAATAAAATCGCTTAGGAATATGTGGGTTTTATTTGACATAAATTGATTGTTCTTAATTTCAACTCTTTTATATTTGAAAAAGTCATAAAGAGGAAATACTACCTAACTATTGAAAAATATTGGGTAGTCGTTTAGACATCATTTGCATAACAAAAGGACCTTCTATTAGAAATATATCATATTAACACCGGTAGCATTACACTTCATTAATGGGGACACAACCTTGATTTCTTTAATCAAATTATCTACATTCTCAATATTTCAATTAGCCATCACTTAAAATCAAACTTAAATTTCATACTCTTGTTATCATTAGTACATACTCTTGTTACGGTTAACTGGATAGAATTATGACTTTAGTCGAGTAACACACTAATCAAGTAACCTTTTCACACCTATTCCCTGTGGGATTCAACCCCAACCTTGTTGGGTTATTATATTTGACATCGACCAGCTTACACTATTTATTCAAGTGTAATTTGAGCGTATCAAATTTTGGCGCCGTTGCCGGGGAATACGATTTTGAAATTACTAATTAGTGTGTGCTTTACTGTACGTGTTATTCTATTCCATCACACTTTGCTTGTTTTTATTGGTGTTGAGAGGAAAACATGTCCGAATATGGTGAAGACGTGGAGGCAGAAATGGAAGAACAATGCCTCGGTGAAGCATTGGCGGCTATTTTGGTGAACTTTAAAGGTGAGGATATGGAGGGATATATGGAATCGGTAAATGCACTGGAGGGGCTTGGTTCTTACACTTATGCTCCGGCAAAGCTCTCTCTCGACTTGGAAAATAGAGCCACACCTCCCGCAAAGCCATCTATTATTGAGCCACCACAACTAGAGCTCAAACCACTTCCTCCGCACTTGAGGTATAAATTTCTTGGCTCAAATGATACTTTACCGGTAATCGTTTCTTCTTTGTTGAATGATGTGCAGGTTGAACGATTGTTGAAAGTCTTGAAGGAGCATAGGCAAGCCATTGGATGGACAATTACGGACATTCGTGGGATTTCCGCGGGAATTTGCGAGCATAAAATCCAATTGGAAAGTGAGACCAAACCGAGTGTGGAACATCAAGGACGCTTGAACCCGTCAATGAAAGAGGTGGTAAAGAAAGAAACTATCAAATGATTGGATGCCGGGGTAGTCTACCCCATTGCCGATAGTTCTTGGGTAAGCCCGGTGCAATTTGTGCCGAAAAAGGGAGATCTTGAAATCAACGATGCATTCCCGGATGAATACATATTGGCACTATCTAGCACTTTTGCTCCTTGGTATGCCGATATTGCTAACTATTTGGTTAGTGACCTTATCCCGGACAGATTGGAATCTTATCAAAAGAAAAAATTTTGAGAGACTGCCGGCAATACTATTGGGAGGAGCCTTTCTTGTTCCGTGTTTGTGCTGAAAATATTATCAGAAGGTGTGTTCCGGAAGAAGAGATTATGCCAATTCTAAAGGCATGCCACAACTCATCGGTTGGGGGTCATCATGGAGGAAATCGAACGGCGGCTAAGGTTCTTGAATGTGGTTACTATTGGCCTCCAATCTATCATGATGCCAATCAAATGGTCACGGCTTGTGACCAATGTCAAAGACAAGGTTCAATCTCCAAGAGGCATGACCATTTGATTGGCATCACAACACTAGGAAGGAATGCATAAAAAAAGGGAAGAAAAACCATTGCGTGAAGTTTGCTGCAAAGATGAGGTCGCATTTTCACTATGCGGACCGCATTTTGATCGCAAACTAAAACAATAAGTTTGGCTAAAATCGTTGATCAGAATGCGATAAGCTGATGCACTTTGGGGACTGCATTTCAATTATGCGGTCGCATTGTGCTTCACATTGTTACCCCTTCAGCAAGTCCAATGAACCCATCGCATAACACTTATGCGGTGTATAGTGTGTTATGCGGTGACTTTCCCATCGCAAAGTGTCAGGTATGTCGTCGCATTTTCTCATATCTCACTCATTCAAAACAAAACCAAAAAAAAAGAGGGGCAAAAACGGCTAGTGATCGAATCTTACAAAGGACGAATACCCATTCATAATCTCCATAGTGCTCGTACTCCTCTTCACTGGTATGTGTCGCTGCCCTAATTTTCCCTTTTCAAGTTCACTTCTATCTTTTCTGTGGTCTTCTTTATTTTCGTTCTGTATTTTTGATTGTGTTGTTTGTCGTAGTTGTTTGTACATATCGTGGTCGTTTCTGGGTAGAAAACATATCTGGGGTGCTGGGTAGAGAGAAATAGGACCGCCATTGTTGAGGGATGAATTGAATCGTGAGAATGAAGGCATTTGCGGACCGCAAAATCAGAATGCGGTTCGCATTTTGGCCGCATAATTAAACCCTAGTCTTTTGAGGACGATGATGAAATGCGATGACATTTGCGATCGCATAATTAATATGCGGACCACAAAGTCACCGTGAACTGAAACAGACCACCCATTTAAAACCTTGCTATCTGCAGTTGTTTTGCGATCGCATTTCCCACTTTGCGGTGGAGTTTGCGATCGCATTTTGTTATTTTGTTTTGTGTTGTGCGCAAATCAGTTCTGCGATGGTTATGCGGTCCACATAGTGGTTATGCAATCGCATAACCCATCGCATACTGAGATCCAGTAGTGCACAATCAAGATTGCGACAAGTTTGCGGTCCGCATAGTGGTTATGCAACCGCAAAACATGTCGCATGTTTTGACTTTTTCTTTGAATTCTTCTGTTTTCTTTTCACTGTTGCTTACAATGTCGCTCACATTTCACCTTTGTATAGACATGGCTCCCCAAAAGCATGCAGCCTCTGCCCAGAAAAGGGCATCTTCCAGTCGTCATACATCGCAGGCCTGAGGAGGTCACTCCTCAGGCCGAGCTCTCATCGGTCCCAGCTTCAGCATCAGAGGGTGACCTCACCATCACTCAGCCTGCTACCGACTCCCATAGCGCTTAGTGCGCGTCAGGGAGCCCCTTCAACTCTACTCTATATTCATATGCATTAGGGACAATGCATGCTTTTAGTTGGGGGTGGTAGCCTTGTCTATACTTTTGAAAAATAATATTAATGTCTATACTTTTGACAAGCAATTAGCCTTGTCTATACTTTTTTGATATTAGCAATTGTTGTACATATTCATGCCTTTATGTTATAAACAAACTTATGTACTCATGTGTATTTTGTTCGTGATTTTGTATATATTAGTGCTTTGTGATTTCCGTACATAAGTTATGTTATATATATATATATATATATATATATATAAAAACCAACAAAAACTAGTAGATAGTTGTCCATCTTTAGTAATTAGCAATGAATTTCCCTTGTTTTTTCTTTGTCAGGTTCTTTTCCAAGGGTGTAATAGTAGAACCAGGACAGCAGAATGAAACATGTTGACCGGGCTAAGATAGAGATCATTTCTAAGCTTCCTCCACCTACTTCCGTTAAAGGTGTTCGTAGTTTTTTAGGCCATGTCGGTTTCTAT
>MCJB01030266.1:11920-67916 GCA_002018475.1 Nicotiana obtusifolia | reverse complement strand
ATATATATATATATATATATATAATAGTTGGTTGATATTTATTTACTTCTCATTCTTCATTTATTGTTGGTGGTTGCAAACATTAACAAGTGCCATTAAATTCTTGCTTCGCTTGGGAAAGTGGGGTAGAATTTGGTAGAAGTAAATACCAAAGACTCGAGGCTTTAAACCTTGTTTAATAAAATTGCTTAGGAATAAGTGGGTTTTATTTGGCATAAATTGATTGTTCTTAATTGAAACTCTTTTATATTTGGAAAAATCATAAAGAGGAAAGACTACCTAACTATTGAAAAATATTGGGTAGTCATTTAGACATCATTTGCATAACAAAAGGACCTTCCATTAGAAATATATCATATTAACACCGGTAGCATTACACTTCATTAATGGGGACACAATCTTGGTTTCTTTAATCAAATTATCTACATTCTCAATATTTCAATTAGCCATCACCTAAAACCATACTCAATTCATACTCTTGTTATCATTAATACATACTCTTGTTACGGTTAACTGGATAGAATTACGACTTTAGTCGAGTAACACGCTAATCAAGTAACCGTTTCACACCTATTCCCTGTGAGATTCGACCCCAACCTTGTTTGGTTATTATATTTGACATCGACCACCTTACACTATTTATTAAAGTGTAATTTGAGCATATCAAATACCCATGTGCAACGGGAGAAGTCATCAATAAAGGTAACAAAATACTGAAATTCTAAACTTGAAACAACACCACTAGGACCCCAAATATTTGATGAACAATGTCAAACATAGATGAAGCCCTATTATTGATTCTTTTGGGAAATGAGGTGCGAGTGTGTTTCCCAAGCTGACAAGACTCACATTCAAAAGATGACAAATCGGAAAGAGTAGGAATTAATTTCTGAAGCTTTGTAAGACTCGGGTGGCCTAAACGACTGTGGAGTAGATCAGCTGAAGTAGCAAAAGTGAAGGCAACTGGTGGTATTGATTTGGACATATAATATAGTCCGGTGACTCATATCATGTTCGAATCGTCTTTCCCGTTTTCCAGTCCTGCACAACCCGAGTTAGCAAAAAAGTGACAGAACAATTAAGGTTTTTGGTTAATTTACTAATGGAAATCAAATTGAATGGGCATTCTGGAGCAAATAAAACTAAGTTAAAAGATATAGAGGAAAGAAGTTGCACTTCTCCTCTTTCTTTTACTGCAGTTCGCGAGCCATTAGCAAGGGTAACCACAGTGAGGGTTGAAGAAGGATTAAGGTTAGAGAAAAGATTTTGATTACCGGAGATATGGTCAGATGCACCAGAGTCCAGTATCCATGAGCAATTGGGTGAAGACCTGCTCAGACAAGCAAAGGGATTACTAGTTTGTGAGGTGCCAGATGAGAGTGACTGTTGTTTAGCCGCTTGATACTGCAGGTAATCACTATAATCCACCCATATAAAGTAATAAAATAAGCATGTTGATCATCTGTTTCACCACCATTTTGAACTATATAGGCTGTAATGCGATTCTTTGTACGTGGTGGTCGACCATGCAATTTCCAACAAGTTTGTCGAGTGTGTCCTGGCTTGTTGCAGTAGTTGCTGTAGGGTCTGCTGCTTTTACATTTTCCTCTTTGATATACATTTTGTTCCTGTGGATTTTCATTTTGCACAGCTAATACATATGTCTCCACTTTATTAGTATCAAGTATTTCTGTTCCAATACGCAATAGCCGAGCTGACACCTCAACTAATGATGGAACTACAGAGCTTGCCAAGATCTGATTCTTTCCAGGGCTTAGATCAGATCGAAGTCCTTTCAGTGCCAAAATCATAAAGAACTTATCTTTTTGTTGCTCCTGGGTGGTGACACTTGCAGAAAGTGGCATGAGCGAGACAAATTGATCTTTCAAAGTATCTATTTGCCCTAAATAACTTGCCATATCTTGATTATTCTGTTGAAGTTAGAATAAATCTGAAATTACTTTGTATATTCGTTGTATATCATTCGTATACAAAGCTTTAGCTTTAGTCCAAACTTTATAGCAAGTTTTACAAGATTGAAACAAGTTGAGTAATTTAGGATCAAAAGACTTCCATAAAAGATTACACAATTGTGCATCAATTCGGGTCTACTTAGTTTGTTCACTAGTATTAAATTCACTAGCATTTTTTACTAAGTGATCCTCAAATCTCTGTCCCATGAACCACATCTCAACTGAAGAAGACCACAGTGAGTAATTATTACTACCTTGTAATTTAACAGTAGTAATAGTGAAAGGACTCAAAATTGGAAAGAAAAATGGTTTGACTTTTTCTGCCGTAGAGGACTTACCTGTCATTTTGATATTTAAATTTCAAGAAGGCAAGTGTAGAAAATAATGTGGGACAGAGGACAAAAGTAAAAGCACTCTGTAATGAAATAGAAGACTTTGTTGGACAAGAAAGCTTGTGAGAATGGCCCCCACATGTAAAGACAAAGTAATAAAGTATGACTTGAAATAAAGAAAATTTTACTTTGGAAAAAGCTTATCAAAACCAAAATTTTACTCTTCTACTTCAAACGGAAAATTCCCTCTCAAGTGACCACCAAATCAAGACTCAACATAATACTTGTATTTTCCTCTCACCAAAATCACAAGATCTGGCATGGAAAGGAGATTACCAACGGAGTCGGGTCAGAGGGTAACAAGATATGACCGGAAACTACTTCGGAGATTTTAGAGAATGTCCTGGGTAAAACCGGAATAAATGGTCGACCCTCACGTATCTGAAATGAAAGTCATAGATGGTCGAAAGAATCCGCCGAAGGAGTGGATGCCGGAAAAAGCAACCGAAAAAGGTGGTCGAAAAAATCCATCGGCGTAGTGATTGCCGGAAAAAGCAATCAGTAAAAGTATTTGAGTCTCTATCGAGATCGTAGAGGCTCTGATACCATGTGAATTATGTAAGTGCATTTCACTTCTTACTTCAAAAGATAGATTACACCTAGAATATATACACAAGCTAGAAACATAATTCAAAAGTGTATCTCTAAGATCATAACTTTTACCCACAATCTTTGACTATACGATCAGACACAATCTAACATATAATCTAATACTGAAATACTCACTGACAAGATCTAAGTCTTAACAGGAGTAATTAAATTAGAGGAGAGTTAAATTTGAATTGTTCTACGCTACTGATGTACAACCTATAATATAAAATGAATTATAAGATATTGTGTTAAATTATACTCCTAGTTTGCACTAACAATTTGAATTACGAGAACTAAAATTTTAAAATCACACTTAATGTCACTTAGTAGGCTCAAAGTCATGATGCGATTAGAAATTCATTAGATTACATAAATAAGAAATACAATAATTACTATTTTAAAGTCAGTCCAAGCATTTAATTAACGGAAGGAAAAGGCTCTTTATCAAAGAGAAAATATAGGCCAAATACATACAAGACCCCTTAAACTTGTCTGACATTTTCAGTTAAACACTTAAACTCGGACTAGTACTTGTTGAAAATCTAAACTTCTTCAAAGGTGTACCAATTAGACACATTTAGTTGACACATCCAAAATTTGAAACGCGTGCATTTCACACGCAGCCGTCCTGGCAAAGACAACCAATGAGACGATGGCATATGAATTTTTTAATTCCAAATAATAAGGAAAAAAGAAGTATGAGGAAAAAGAAGAACAAAAGCCCTCTTTCGATATTTTCTTTCAATATCTCTATAACTTTTTCTTAAAATCCATAAAAATCAGTTGCTATGGTGTCAAAACGGGATTCTTGAGCAAAAATTGAGGAATATAATGATTGAACATTTTTGTGGACAGACACATATATGGTATTAAGAATAATTGTATGTTGGTTGCTATCGTTAAAAGGTTGACCCGAATTAAAAGTGATATGCTAAGATTTTAAAGTTAAATGGGTCTATTAGATACCTTGTAAAGTATGGGGTCTTATGTATAGATATCCGAATGTGATTTTTAATTTGATGATGAGCTAAATTAGAAATATATAAACTTGTGCACATACTAATAGGGTTATGGTCTCCATATTAGACGTAGGGTTTTCTTTCTAACATCCCATCGTCGGAAAAACGATTACGGCTTACATCTTGGGTTGGAAGACTGATAACCGCAAGACTAAAGAATCTCTGTCGTGCTCATAAATTCAGGTACGTTTTCGCATTTAGCTTTTTCTCTCGATGATTTTACATTGAAGGTCTTGGGTAAAATATGAAGGATTTCATCTTAAAGTATTTTTGATTTTAACAATTAGTATCAGAGCCTATATCATGTTAAATTGTTGAGATAATTGTTTAAAGTCTATTTTCAAAACGAAAAAGAAAAGCCGCCGTTTCTGTATCCCACATTAGGTTACTATTTTGGTTAAAGTTTTATTATTACGTGTTTTCAAAACAAAAGAAAAAGAAAGATGAGATTTGGAAATTATTTTCTCGTCCTTTAATTTGATGGATTTTGCCACAGCTTTTGTGGTAAATCAAATTTAAATAATTGTCAAATAATCTGGCTAGCCGTACATCAATTACTTTTACAGAATATGGAGATCTTGTATTCATGTGCTTCTGATTTTTAGTATTTGTTTTGTATTTATTTAATAACAAAAATAAAAAAGGAAGAGGATTAAAGCCAGATGCATTGCTGGCACTATGATTTGGATTTCACGGAGTTATGTTTCTGCGCTTTGACAATGGCGACAAAAGAATGCTAATTGCAAACAGTGTTGGTGTAGTCGCTGTTGTTTCAGCAATAATTCTCTGTCAAAAGTTTTTTTTTTGTGTGCCACCTTAAGGATTATTATGATTAGGAATTCTCTTAAAGAAACCAAAGAACGCAACATGGGGTGATTTGTACGGCGACAGAAGGTGTTTAACTCGTCATATTTTGTTTGTTAAAGAACTAAAAATTTGCTGTCAAATTTTTGTTACTAAGGAGTATTAATTTTGTTTGGATTATTTTGCTTAATTGCTTTCAAAGTACTGGCAACTTGGAATTCTGATCAAACTTAAGGCCTACAGTTTTAGTAATTTAGATAGATTCGAACCCACCAATATGTGTTCTTTTGGCTTGAAATTAATATGTCTAAAGAATTTAAATTTGATATTGGTATAGTTATATATATTTTGAGGTAATTAAAGTTGAAGTTTGATGTTGTCAAAGTGACCTCTCTTGTGGAGATTTACTTTTTTTTAAATATAAAAAGTTGTGTGTGTAACTTGTGAATATTAATCGGCCCAAAGGAAGGTCAATATTTATCAGAATTGTATGTGCATCTTGTGGTAATAAATGCGTGATTGTTATTTAGTTTTACGTGTGAATAATAAATCGGTCTAAAGGAAGATTTAATATTCGACATGCTCTTTATTATCACTGTTTGATTACTACACCAAGATACCACTTAAAAGTTAATATTTTGTTCAAAGATGAAATATTAATGGAGTGATCGGTACCTTGAGATGGGGGTCTACCTTTATTCAAATTCATTTTTATTTTGGTTTTAAGTAGTATGTGAGCTCATTTCGTTGTTTGATATTCTCTGATTCAGTTGAAATAACTCCTGCAAATATTACTGCCAACATCAATTCAATTCCTATGTTGAATGGCACTAACTTCAAGTCATTGCAAGAGAATCTCAACATAGTTCTCGGAGTCATGGATCTCGACCTTGCGTTAAGGGTTGATTCTCCACCACCTCCTACAAATAAGAGTACTTCTAATGAAAAGATGGAAACGGAAAGGTGGGAGAGATCAAATCGCATGTGTATGATGATCATGACGAAAGCAATTTCAGAAACATTCAGGGGGTACTATATTCGACAAGGTTAAGACAACTAAAGAATTTATGGCTGGAATTGAGAAAATATTTGTCAAGAGTGAAAACGCTGAGATTGGTACACTCTTGACAAACCTGATTTCAATGAAGTATCAAGGCAAAGGTAACATCAGGGAATACATCATGCAAATGTCTCATCTTGCTTCTAAGTTGAAAGCACTTAAGTTAGACCTCTGTAAGGACTTGTTAGTGCATTTGATTTTGATATACCTTCCACCACAGTTTAGTCAGTTTAAGGTGAGCTATAACTGTCAGAATGAGACTTGGTCTCTAAATGAGCTCATTTCGCACTATGTTCATGAAGAGGATAGACTGAAGCAGGAAAAGATAGAAAGTACTCACTTAGCCGTTGTGCCTAAGGACAAAAGGAAGGACAAGAAGAGAAAGAATAAGGAAACTGTGGATACAACACAAAAAGAACAACATCAGGAACCAATTACAAATGGTTGTTTCTTTTATAAAGCTGAAGGTCATAAGAAGAAGGATTGCACCAATTATAATGCTTTGGTGTGCAAAGAAAGGTGTTAGAATAAATGAATAACGATAGAGGGGGGGGTGAATAGCGTTTTTACAAACTTCGTCTAATTTTCGCAATCAAGATATATAATTGAATTATAAGTGCGAAAATGATATAGCAAGAATGTAATTGCGGAAATGTAAATAGAGAGCGTACACCCAGATATATAGTGGTTCACTACAACGTGTAGCTAGTCCACTCCTCAAGATCACACTTGAGATCTCCACTATCACTTGTCAAGCTTACGGGTGCTTAACAAACCGTTACAACACAAAACTTGATCACACAAGTTTTGCAATACAAACACGAACACTTGAAACCTACAAGCTCCGTGCAACAAGGAAGACACTCTTCCTTACAAGTGTATGACAACACTATTTTTCACTCGAATTACAACTCTCTCAAGAGTAGATGAAGTGAATAAAATTACAGCTCAAGAACACAACAATGCTTTCAAGAAATAGCTCAAAATATAGCTCAAAGAAGTAAGAATACTTGAAGCAATATATCTTATTATTTGAGATATTGTGTTGTGTTCAATTGAGGTTTAAGAGGGTCTATTTATAACCCCAAAACCTCACATTACCGTTGGCAAAATTTGGCTCAACTCTCATTTGAGAAAACAAGAGTTTAAGGGCAATAAGTATTCTGCCCGTTGCCATATAATCGATTAATTCAAATAACTAATCGATTAGTAACAAAAACTATCCGTTGGAGCCTAACGGTAACAAAGATAATCGATTATCACAGCCAGATAATCGATTAGTTGAGGTAGATAATCGATTATCTGTGCCTGATAATCGATTCCTAAACTCTCTGGAAATGCATTACTTACTCTCTGAAAATGCACTAATCGATTATCAAGTACTGATAATCGATTATTGACTGAGGCCAAGAGATAATCAATTATCTATCTTAGATAATCGATTATTGGCCTTATTCCAATATCGATAAGTTTATTAATTGTAAAATCATGTTTAAAAATAGTTTCTAAGGTTATTTTGAAAACGTTTTTAGACTTTGAGTTTAGTGCTTAAAAACGAGAGGTAATTCAAAATAACAACATACAAAAATAATATTACGACTAAATGTGTCGTCTTTTGTTCTTCAATCTTTTTGCTTCAACATCAACTTGTTCCATTTATTGATTTGCATTTCTAGCATCTTGAGAGCTTGACTTGTAATCACAACAAGGTCCATAGCAATCTCGTCATCTCATCAATAATGGTTTGTTGATTATCAAAACCTACAACAAGACACAAAGTCATTAGTTAAGGTTTCATGAATGCGTTTCCAACAAAAGGTACACCTCTTAATTTGTTTATTCTAAGGTTAATTGACTTCGGTACCAAGACACAAATGGTGGATAAATTCCGGTATAGCAATTTATATCACTGTGTCTATGCAGGGTTGCCTAAACTATCGAAAGCCTTACATCTACGATGGTGACGGCAAGTCGGTGAAATTCGAAGCAATTGAAACTTTTTAGGTTATTGTTAAGAACCAATTTTATTTAAATTTGAACGAGACTTATTTTGCACCATTTCTTTGACGGGATTTGATTTTTTTCTGTATTAGACAAGTTTGGTTATTTTTATTTAAATTAGTTGGTCCCGGTTCTTTATCAGGTTACAATAATCTATACTTACTTGATCTGATTGCTTCGTCCACTGAACCTTGCATGTTAACATAACTGGTAATAAGGGTAAACTAACCATCCAATAGACATCTTCTTTTATGGTACGAGGGATTAGGTCATATCTTGAAACGAGAATTAAGAGACTTCTGCCCAATAATATTTTTTATTCCCTCAAATTTTCAGAATTTTTATCCGACTACTAAGGCTACTTTTTCCAACAATATGAGATTCTTTGAGGATGTTGAGTTTGCGGGGGGAGAGGAGAGGAGAGGAGAGGAGGGAGAGAGTTAAGGACTTTGTCTTTGAACAGGAACATATTGATATTTCTCTAATTGTTATTGTCAATGCTTAGGAGCAACTTTCTATACTTGACATTATTCAAGAAGTAAACTCCGATCAAAGACATATCATTTAACATGTCCTTCAAGAAGTAGTTCCCAAAGAACAAACTCTACAACCTCAAAATTTCAATAAAGAAAATCATCTTGGAACTTAAAAAAGTGTCTCATTAATAGTATCACTAATTTCATCAAGTTATTGCCTCATTTAATTTCGAGATAAATCTTGTTAATTATTGTGTATACCACAAGTTTAGTGGAAGTAAGTATATTTTTGTATTTTGTGATGTATGATTGACTTTGTATGCATCTGAATATCTCATTTAATATAAGAATGTTGTGTAGATATTTAAATATTTATAATATTATCTTTTGAAAGCAGCTTAAAGGTTCAATAGGTAATTATAGATAACAAATATTTTACGCTCACATAAAGAAAGTCGGAAAAGTTAAAGATAATTAGGTATTTAGATATCCACTTCACTAGATGCTGATATAATATGACATACTTGGTTGATGAGCTACACAAGGAAGAGAGTAAACGAACACTCATAGCTCTTGTCACCATTTCAGTCAATTTATAACATATTATGTAGCATATGATTATGGAATATGACTGCAAAATTTTTTATCCATTGATTGCGAATCTATGGATAAAGTTGAAAGGATACGTAAGTTATTTTGTGACAATAAGCTAGCAGTCTTGTATTCTAATAACAACAGGAGTTCAGTAAAGTCATAGCACATTGACATAAAGTTCCTGGTTGTTAAAGAAAGAGTTCGGAGTGGTTAGGTGTCTATGGAATATATGGTACAAACTCCATAGTTGTGGATCCACTTACTAAAGGACTACCAACCAAGGTTTTCGTGAGCATACTGCTCATATGGGTGTCATGTTATTTAAGGATATTCAGTTTCAGTGGGATTTTGTGGCCTCTTAAATGTTCTTTATGGACACAATTTGCTTTCAGTTTAAGGTTTCAAGCAATGATTTCAGTTTAAGGATATTTGAGGTTATTTCTGCAAAAATAAAGTATTCAGGTTATTTTTCACTCTGACTTATTTTTTTCAATTGGACCAGTTGAAAATAGGCATGCTTGGATTACATTACATATAACTTTCATGCTACGCATCTATACTTGATCTATGTTATTTGGTTATGTTGGTATTTGCGATGAAGGAAGGTTTAGCCACGATAACTATAACGACAACTACCTTGGTTCAATATTGACATGATTGATGGACGAGATTGTTCGGAGATACTTTGGCTTATGATAGCAAATATTTTGAGCTCATAAGGTGACATACAGTTATAGAGTTATATGTGTAGTCCAATTAGGAGATTGTTAGAATAGTCCAATTAGGAGATTGTTAGAACTTTTTATGGGCTGACACATATATGGTATTAAGAACAATTGTATGTTGGTTGCTATCATTAAATGGTTGACCCAAATTAACAGTGATCTGCTAAGATTTTCAAGTTAAATGGGTCTATTAGATACCTTGTAAAGTATGGGGTCTTATGTGTATGTACCCGAATGTAATTTTAATTTGATGATGGGCTAAATTAGAAATACATAAACTTGTGCACCTATTATAGGGTTATAGTCCCAAAATCAGACGTAAGGTTTTCTTTCTAGCATCCCATCGTCGAAAAGACGATTACGGCTTACGTCTTGGTTTGGGAGACCGATAACCGCAAGACTGAAGAATCTCTGTCGTGCTCACGGATTCAGGTACGCTTCCGCATCTAGTTTTGTTTCTCGATGATTTGACATGATAGATCTTGGGTAAACAATGAAGGATTTCATCTTAAAGTATTTTTGGTTCTAACATGTAATTGATATGGAAATTTTTTTGTATAGAGACGGATCCAGAATTTCAAGAGGATTGGTGTATTGTTGTAAAGAGCTACATCTAGAATTTACATTTGATTGGATTATGAACCCATTGTACTTTTGAAATTATAGGTTCAAAATAATTTTTTTTTGAATTTTTTTAAAATAATTTTCATGTGTCAAAAATAAATCCGTTCGGAGTGAGATTTGAACCGTCAATTTCACTTGTAGAAGTGCAATCAATAATATTTGTACCATATGAGTTTTTGAGTATGGGCTGCACGCATACATATTTACGTAATTTAAAAAATAAATAATATTATTATTTATGATTTAGGAAGAGAAATATGGGTCCACGTAAACCCATATCTCTTAATCTAGATACGTCTCTTATTTTGTACAGTCTCCGCTGACCCAGAAGGAAACTCCATTAATGGAGAAAAATTAATGCTTACAAAATCTGGTGAAGAGGATAAAGACGTAAGAAAAATGACTCCATGAGCCGAAGTTAAAGGCTTGCATATGTGACAAAATGCTTACTTTTAATTTCACAATGCAAGGCCAACAAAGCCGCACCGCATAAAAATGTAAATAGCCAAGCTCGTATGCTGTTACCAATTAAAAACTTTGATGGCCCTTCGATTGCACCTGCAAGCAATGCTGTCCAACTTGTCTTGATTTTCAAATAAATTTCTGCTTATTCTACTGTTACGTTAAATATCTCACCAACTCTAATAATAAATGCAAAATTTTTTATTTACTAGTTTAAACGAGCGTTTCTATTATCAAGTTACAACAAAAATTGTAGTTGATTATGGTGATGTTGGAACTGGGTGGAGATTGGAGAAACCAAATGAGTGTTTTGGAAGTTAACTTCTTGGTGGTGATGTTCTGGTGGAGAAGATTGATGGTAGGTTATAATTTTGTGTTTTAGTCGCTTATTGCACTCTAATTCACTGTACTTTACTTGTGTTGAGCTTTAATTAGCAGTGTTTTGCATTTATTGTGTGTCTTATGCCTTGTAGGAGTGATTTGGAGCTATGTAGATGTTGTGGAGCTAATTCGAGCTATTTGAGGCTTTGAAGTCTGAGTAAAAGCCCAAGAGATTAGGCCGGGATCGTGTTTGGGGGTCGAATACTAAATCTGAATGTAAAAAATGAGAAAAAGAGATTACTCTGATAAAAATGCACTACCTCCCCGCGCCATTCGCCGCGGGGCGCAGGGTGCTAGTGCAAAAAGTGGCCAGAAATGATTTTTTTCAAATGCTCTGGAATTTTCCATAGGCGTGCATGGTGCAGCGCAGCGCGGTAGTACAAAAACGTTAGAGTAATTTCCTATTTCGACTGAGAAAGGGTAGTTTCGTCCGAGGTTTATTTTGGTGGTGGCTTAAATACACCAAAAATACATTTTAGAGGGACTTTTGACAGATTTTAGAACTAAGGAAGCTAAGGAGGAATGGGAAGAACACAAGCACAAGGATTTCATCATTCCGTCCTCACACAAGACATGGATTTGTATTATATCTATGTTCCTATACTTCAATTATGTTTGTGATGAATTTCTCTATTTTTATGAAGTAGTTCCTTTTGGGGTTTAACGGATTTGGTGTATTGATTATTGTTTGTGGATTATAACTCTAGTTTTATGTATTTGAATCGACTTGGAAGATTTATATGTTGCATCTATATTCACTAGTTTATGTAATCGAGAGATGTATAACTTATGATATCTTTGCATCATTTTGTTGGTTGAATTCATAGATTCTTCTAAGTAATCAAAAGAGGCTAGTTGAATCATTCGTTAAAACTAGTTAGGAGAATAATCGGAAGAGGGTTCCTAAAGACCGATTCATTACGCATTCTTACATATCTACATAGTGCTTAAATTGATTCATCTCGTGAGGTTAAGACTTAATCGAGAGAGGAGTTTCTGCTGAACGTTCGAACTAATAATAGAGTGAATTCGAGAGATTCAATTGAAGATTGGAAGTGAATTATCTAGAATTAGATCCCGAACAATTATCTTGCACCTATCCTGTCAAAACCTATTTTCTCCCGCTGATAACCTTAGTTATTTATTCCTTGTCTCGATAGTCACTAGTCAATAGCTTTAGATACTAATTAATTTCAATTCTTAATCACATAAATCTAAATTGTTGATCCTCCTAGATAGTAATCAAGCTAGAAAGTACGAGAATACTGTTTTAATCTAATCCCTATGGGTACGATATTATACTATAATATCTTTTATTAGCGAGCACAGTTTAAGTGTATGTTTTGTGCTTGTCAAATTTTGGCGCCCTTGCCGGGGATTGACAATCAATAGTGTTTGAAATAGTTTGTAGTGCTAATTCAGGAATTAGCTTTTATTTTTTTCTTTTATGTTAGTTTTGTTTAGTTAACTTCTCTTCAAGATTTTTGTTGTTGAAGAAATCTTGAAGAGAATATTCTTGATATTAAACTCTAATATGATGTGAAGATGGAGCATAACCAGGCTAAGAAAACGTTTGTAGAGTTAGCAGCTGAAAATTATCACAAGTCTGCTATTTGTTTTAAATGTGGGGAAATCATCTATGGATTGACTGTCAAGCAGGTAAGTATTCCTCCTATGGTTCATTTTTTGAAAAATTTCACTTTATTTCTAGTCCGTACATGAATGACGTTTCTTATGGGCACAATCCTAACTCTAATCGGGATGAATACCCTTATTATGATTGGAATGAAAGCGAGGTAAGACAACCACCTCAAGAGGAGAATGATAGTTAAGAAGAGCTTATGTATAAGTTCATGAATAGGGTGGAAGAAAGACTTGCACAAGATGATGAAGTAATTGACAACCTAACAATGAAAGTGGGTCAAATAGTAAGTATACTTTCAGAAAGATCATTGCATTGTGATGGTGAATATATGAAGGAAATATCTTGTGAGAATGAGCCTATCCGAGAGGATGAACATCTATAGAGAAAGTTTTCCACTTTGCAAGAGGACTCTGATTCAACTGAGATGATCGAAAATGAGGTTGTGGCTGATTATGAAGCAATAAAAGAGTAGTTCAAACCCCATCCGCCTATCCACATTGACAATTTTTAGTAGAAGAGAATGAGGAACAAATGGTCTTGGACATACTAGAGGAATACTCACATGACCTTTCTTCTTTATTTTCTTATTCTTACCTTGATCATGTAGATTTTATATTTGTGGATTTATAGGAATATGCATGGATTGATTTTGTGAATGAATGCAGAAACACGTTGAGGATGATCATACAAGAGTAATCCACCACTCAAAATGAGGCCAAGAACGAAAGAAAAGAGCGGGTCTTACAAATATCCTCAGACGAATTTGGCCTAATGAGCTCTATGAAGAATTTCGAGGAGCGAAAACGTTGAACGAATTCATTATTAGAGGTGGAATTCAGAAGTTTTCGGAAACAGAAAAAGTTCAGGGGAGTTTTCTTTACCTCTTGCTTTTTATTTTTGCACCATGAAGACATTGCCATAATTTAAATTGTAAGGTGAGGGATGTAAATATGTAATGTGTGTTTGTTTTCGTTTCTTGTGTGTTTTTGTTTCTTTTGATTGAAAATTTTAAAATCAAAGAAAAAAAATATTTTTTTCCTTAGGTAGTATAATAATTTGCTGTTGGTTTTTTTTGTGCCGCGGTTTTTTTCCACGGGTTTTGTTTGAACTGAGTATAGTTAGTAATTTATTTTTTTAGGAGTAGGAAACCTTGTGCTATGATTTGAAATGAAAGCAATATCTCTTGACTTTATTATGGGTAGAAAATAATAAGTGCTTTAGTTGTGATGCTTAGACTCAGTTTTTTACTCTTGTATAAGTATCTTAAATTGTATGATCTTAACTTTGCTTAACTGATCCTGTATGAGTTATGTGCCATGTGTGTGTGGGGTTTTGTATATTCCGTGTATTGCATTTGATGTTTACAATTTGCCCCGTGTATTCGCAAAGCGAAATAGTAGTTTTATTCAGTCTTGAAAGTGATATTGGCATTTCTTTGTTGAGCCAATTATATGTTGTTATCCACCTAATTCTTATTTATCTTAGTTAATCGCTTTGAGCCTGTAATCCTATTTTTTTGGTAAATACATTACAAACATTACCATTTGTTTGAATTGACTATCTATTTGAACTTGTTTTTTTACCTCTCGCGAGCACTTGAATTTGTTATGAACTTTGTAAAAGTTAAAGTGTAGGGTGTTGGTTTGGCTTTTGAGTGAAACTATTGAAATAAGGAGAAATGTGCATTGTTTTAAAATGTAAGAGCCACTTAAAATGAAAAAGAAAATGGAAATAGTTGGATGGTTGCGAAAAAGATTCCTTGATAGTAGTAACTCTTGATGTAATTGTGCGTAAAAAAGTAGGGAGTTGACGTATATTGATGTATAGACGGAGTTATGCTTTGGCATAAGTGTGGGCTTTTGAACGGCCAATTGTATGTCTTAAAGTGATTAAAATCTAAATGTATCCTACCTGTCCCATATCCTACATTACGACGAAATAAAGTCTTACTTGATCCTTGACTGAGTAAACTCAATTAGTAAAGTAGGACTCTAGGGGCAAGCTTATGGTAAGTCTTTCGTGGCACATGAATGTTACTTCTGAGAGTGAGTGAATTATTTCTATTTTGAGTTCATAATTGTTATTAAATATTATTATGTGTGGAACTATTCTCTATTGTTGTGTGAGGACAGGTGATTCACGAAGGAAAGGTAATATCAATGACCTCTGTGTTAGAGTAAGTAAGCGGGTTGTGAAAAATGCATGGTGCTTTTGAGTCAAATCTTGAGGCGAGGATTTTACGGTATTGTGCTTAATCTGATTTATTTTTCTTGGTGTGCTGAGTTATGAGAGTTGTTTAAAAAGGATGGTGTCTATGTGAAGTGTAGTTTGATTGCTCGAGGACGAGCAATGGTTTAAGTGTGGGGTGTTGATGGTAGGCTATAATAACGTATTTTAGTTGCTTATTGCACTCTAATTCGCTGCACTTTATTTGTGTTGAGCTTTAATTGGTAGTGTTTTGCCCTTATGGTATGTTTTATGCCTTGTAGGAGTGATTCCGAGTTATGTAGATGTTGTAGAGCTAATTCGAGCTATTTGGAGCTTTGAAGTCTGAGTAAGAGTCCAAGGATTAAGTCGGGGTCGTGTTCGGGGGTCGTGGACCAAGTCTGGATATAAAAAAATAAGAAAAAAGATTACTTTGGAAAAACTATCGCCCTGCGTCATGCGCTGCAAGGCACAGGGGGCTAGTGCAAAAAGTGGCCAGAAATGAGTTTTTCAATTGCTCTGGAATTTCCCACAGGCACGCTCCATGGGGCGGCTCGGTGCGCGGCGCCGCAGTACAAAAACATTAGAGTGATTTCCTATTTCGGCTAAGAAAGAGTAGTTTCATCCGGGGTTTATTTTGGGGGCAGCTTAAATACACCAAAAATACCATTTTAGAGGGGCTTTTGACAGATTTTAGACCTAAAGGAAGCTAAGAAGGAGTGAGAAGAACACAAGCACAAGAATTTCATCATTGCTTCCTCATTCAAGACCCGGTTTGGATCGAATCTATATTTTACTATACTTTAATTATATTTGTGATAAATTTTCTCCATGTCTATGGAGTAGTTCCTTTTGGAGTTTGACGGATTTGGTGTATTGATGATTGTTTGTGGATTATAACTCTAGTTTTATGTATTTGAATCGTTTTGGAAGATTTAATTGTTACATCTATATTTACTAGTTCATGTAATCAAGAGAGACATAACTTGTGATATCTTTGCATCATATTGTTGGTTGAGTTCATAGATTCTTCTAGATAATCGAAAGAGTCTAGTTGAATCATTGATTAAACCTAGTTAGGAGAATAATCATTAAAAGGTTTTCCTAAAGACTAATCACATATATTCACAATGCTTAAATTGGTTCATCTCGTGAGGTTAAGACTTAATTGAGAGAGAAGTTTCTGCTGAACTTTTCAACTCATATTAGAGTGAATTCAATAGATTCACCTGAAGATTGGAAGTGAATTATCTAGAGTTATATCCCGAACAATTATCTTGCACCTATCCTGTCAAAATCTATTTTCTCCCACTGATAACCTTACCTGTTTATTTCTTGTCTCGATAGTCACTAGTCAATAGCTTTAGATTCTTAGTTAATTTTAATTGTTAGTCATATAAATCTAAATTGTTGATCCTTCTAGATAGTAATCAAGCTAGAAACTACGAGAATATTATTTAAATCCAATCCATGTGGATACGATATTATACTATATTATCATTGATTAGCGAGCACAATTTAAGTGTGTGTTTTGCGCTCGTCGACGATGCGAGCTTGTCACCAGCCGTGAAAGCTTCCGTCAAGGTGGTCTTCTTGGGGGGGGGGGGTGGCCTCTTCAAGCAAAAACAGAGTAAAAGAAAAAAAAAAGAGAAAGTGAAAGGAAAATAAAATTAAAAAATGAATTAATTGCTTTTTTAATCGTAGACGCGCTTAAAGAGAGCGGAAAATACACATTTTGTCATGTTAGCTAAATGTGTCTAATTGGTACACTTTTGAAGAAGTTTAGCTGTTCAATAAGTACTTGCCCAAGTTCAAGTGTTTAAGTTCAAATGTGAGATAAGTTTAAGGGGCTGCAAATGTATTTGGCCAAGAATATATGATGAATTTCAAATTTTAATATATTCTTTTCATATCTAACCAAACATTCAAAATCACACACATTTATAATAAACAATATTCTAATTCAATGGCGATTGAATTCAATGAATTATAACTTTAAATTAAAAAATAAATTCAAAGTGCTTAAATTAAATATAGAACCTTAAATTTTTAGACCCAAACAATAAATCGACCATAAAATAAAATAAAAAGTTTGTACTAAATTGAACGTCATCAATGATGTGAACTCTTTAAATTAAAACTTTTAATTACATTTCAGTTCATCCGCAAAGTAGCCTTGAGTTACACCATTAAATACGTATTAATTAACACTTGTATTCTGAAATTGATATTCTTTTTGTTTTCTTTTTCTGAAAAGGGGAGTATAATTTAAGTTTTACTTCTTGTTCACCACACGTTCATGTTGATTTTAATTACAATTGAATCCAGACTCGACTGATAGAAAACAACAATCAAGACTTCAATTGGCAATTATCAAGAAAATACCACCACCCATGTTCAAGGAAATGTAATTAACGTCTTCATTGGCAGAGGGATCAGTGTCGCTTTTCGTCATTCCGCGTTCGCATAAACGGGTTGATAGATAAAGTTTGAATGCTACTACTCCGTCCTAAGACATCTCCAACCTTACACTAAATATTATACAAAATCTTATTTTAATATAATATTTGTTATTTTGGTATTCAACCCAATACCATTTCTTATCTCATTTTAGTTTGATTAATATTACACCAAATTTGACATAATATTATTCATCAATATTTTTTTATTTATTATATAACACTTTTAATTTAACATATTATAAATTTTACTTTTTATTTATTTATGTCCCTAATTATTTTTTTACATAATATTTTTATAATTAATTTGCCATCTTAATTTTGGTGTATAATTTTTATAAATTAATTTTCATATATATTATTTTTATATAAAATTGTTAGTTAATTTATTATAAGTTATAGCTGTATAAAAATATATAACCATCACAAAAAAAGTGCAAATATATAATATAATATGTTGTTACTAAATAACACAATAATCATTAAATAACATAAAAATAAATATGTGATGAGCCAAAATCTATTGTAGGTCGTGATGGCGCCTAAAGCCGCCATCAGGCAAACCAACAGTGATTGATCAACTTAATTAGTTATTTTTATTTCTTGAAATCATAATTTTCATTAATTAAATAGTAAAAAATGAAGATTTTAAGAATGAAATGATAATAATTACGTGAACCGCCATACTAAACATCCAGTAGGAATTTCCAAAACTCGGTGTCACAAGTGCATGAGCATCAACTAGAAATATAATAAAATACATCATCTGTATGGAATACAAGTTAGACAGGAGAATATAAATAACGCTGATGGAGACTCTGTATGCTACGGATCGTAATATAGAATGCAGCTCACCGTAAAGTCCAAGCAATAGCTGCACTGTCGCGCCCTTAGACCACCAGACATGTATGTACCTGCACAATAAGTGCAGCAAGTGCAGCATGAGTATGTAAATCACCCAGTATGTATCTTACCTAACCCCGGAGAAGTAGTGACGAGGGGTCGACATCGACACCTACTAATGGTCAAATAAATCAAATACAGTAGGAAGTAAATGGTGTGAGGCGGAGTAAACAAACAAAACAAACAAGTATAAATACGTGGTACAATCCTTCTTTTAACAATAAACTCAAGCTATCATTTAGCAGTTACCTCCTCAAACGGAGTATATATATATATAATGGACCTCAACAGATATGTTGTCATAGTTCTAATCAGGAAAACTCACAGATACACTGGCTTTTTGTAAAATATTACATACGATTCGAAAAGAGTATTTTATAGGAATGCTTATTCGCAGCTAAATCAAGTAGCACGTCACATGTCTAAATAGCGAGTCTATCACCCTATGCAAGTCTAGTCTCAAGTCGTAACGCGAAATAAAGAAATTTAAACGAGCAAAGATAACTCAAATAGTACGACTATAATATGGCATGAACCTATGTCTACCCCAACATAATAAGGAATTCTAGCATACGCACGGGCACTCGTCACTTCGTACGTGCGTAGCTCCCACAACATGTAGCACATAAGAATATAACACCTACGGGGTAATTTCTCCTTCACAAGGTTAGACATGATACTTACCTCGCTCCGAAGTTCCATAACCAGCTCCAACGTATCTCCAACACCTCGAACCGTTGGCCATCATTCCAAAACTAGTCAAATAATGTGCAAACCAATCAAAATATACTTTGATAACCATAATTAATCAATTTAAACAAATTCCCAACATCGCTCGAAAAGTTGATAAAATCAACCCTCGGGCCCACTAGCCCGGATTCCAAAATTTATTAAAGATAAACTTTACCCATAACACCACGAACTCAAATATATAATTTATTCCAAATTTCATGTCCAATTTCATGGTCAAAATCCAAACATACCAATATCTGTGTTTTCTACCAAAACCCCACAATTTCTATTAGTTTTCATGCTGAAATCCATATATAAGCCATGTATGTATCTCACAATGTGTAGAAATCATTTATCTCAAGATTGATGATAGAAATGGCGCTCCAAAATCTCCCCAAAGTCGGCTCCCATGGAAGAAGTGAGGTAAAAATGGGCCAAACCCCCGTTTTCAAAAACCACACTGCACAAAAAATTCCGCTTCTGCGACTTTAAATCTCGCACCTGCGAGAACCCAGGCCAGGATGCTGGTCACATCTGCGGCCCTGCTGTGCATCTGCGCCCCCCTTTTTGTGTTGCCTCCCCTCCGCAGGCTTCTGCTTCTGCAGTAAAACGACCGCATCTGCGGTCTCAACACGACCCAACCAAAATCCGCTCCTGCGCTTGCGTGGCTGCTTCTGCAGCGTCGCATCTGCAGCCCCACATGTGGGATTGCACTAGTACTCAGGCCCTTCAGCAATACAACAAAGTTCCGAAGTGATCCGCTACCCGTCCGAACACACCCGAGGCCCCCGGGACCCTGTCCGAACTTACCAACAAATTCCATAACATAACACGGACCTGCTCGCTGCCTCAAATCACATCAAACAACATCAAAATTGCAAATCGATGATCGAAATCTTTCATTAAACTTTCAAGCTTTTAAACTTTGACGAACACGTTTGAATCATACCAAAACATTCCGGAATAACGCAAACTTCGCGTACAAATCATAAATTACAATGCGAACCTATTCTAAGGCTTGGAATCCCAAACGGACATCAATAACACCAACGTCCACCTCAAACCAAACTTAGGAAATTCTAAAACCTTCAAAATGCCAACTTTTCACAATAAGCGCCGAAATGCTCCCGGGTGATCCAATACTCAACCGAACATAAGCCCAAGTCTGAAATTATCATACAACCCTATTGGAACCTTCAAATCTCGATTCCGAGGTCGTTTACTCAAAAGTCAAACCTTAGTCAATTCTTCCTACATAAAGCTTCCGCAATTAAAATTTTTTTTCCAAATCAACTCCGAACTGTCCGAAATTCAGTTCTGACCACATGTACAAGCCATAGTACCTGAAGTGAAGCTACTCAGGGCCTCAAACCGTCGGACGGCGCGCTATAGCTCAAAGCGAGCGGTCGGGTCATTACATTTTCCCCCACTTAAACATAAGTTCATCCTCGAACATGCTAAGAACTGCTCCGGAGTTGCCCCAAAATCATTGTTCAACACCTTGTGCACCTACCCGTGCCACCACAACCTAGTTGAGCACATTAGCTCGAGCCAAACTGAAGATCCTCCCTTTTTATTTAGTCAATAAGCCTTAAAACCAAATTCTAACCTTCGGATTTCTTTACAAGACCTGATTCTAACATACGAACACCGCTTCAATCACTACACACTGTACCAAAACATGATCGTGCATTGTTGCTAAAATCACACCATGCACCGCATAATTCGCATGCCCATATTAACATCCTCCGACCAAAATAGCTACAATTTCATGAATCAGATGCTCGCAATACGCCCCATAACACATGTAAGCCCTGTTCCAACTCCCGCAATACTTCCACGATGAAAGAGCTATGTAGAAACTCATAACCACATGCCGAAACAATAAACCATGGGGTCTCTCCTCCTGACAAGAACCATTACCTCATTCTGAACTGAATAGCAATATTTACTCTTTAATATACCCTATATAACTCCGATCGCACTGATCTTGGGTCCAATAATCTCGTCCCACCCAGTACAAGCTGCTCGGGCGATAAGCCACCTCAAACACCATCTAGAATCTCATATGACACCACCAAAGCACCAACAAGCTACAACTCGAATATGACCCATAGGAAAGAATGAACTCTGGAAAAGAACTATTAAGCCCGCATAACAAATAAAATGACCAACAACCGATATGTACCTTAACAGATAAAGAAACAAGACACACAAAAATAAGTATAGGGAACCGTACTTAACATCTCACTATTGCAACGTACAACCCGATCCAAATATGACCTATTACAGCGTGCAACCTGATCCAAGCATGATATCATTGCGACGCGCAACCCAATCCACACAACATACGCGTGGCGGTGTGCCACCCCATCCAAACAATTTACCCCTGGCAGCGTGCCACCGGATCCACTCATAACAATCAATAAGGAAACACCCATCAAGCCGAAATGCTTATATTTACGAAATGCCCGAATATCGATCACAAGCATGCCAGGTGCATAATACAACTCTAGGGAGACGGATAGCGCCATACGCTACAAAAACCCAAGCATGACTAAGGTGCAATAAATGACCTGCATCTTGAGAGCCGTCTTGCTTATATAACACCCCAAACTACACAGATCACAACACATGTGCGTATAATCAAGCCGTCTCACAACTCACCTAACACAATAGAGTATTACATGGAATAGTTGATGATGGGAATAACATCCAATGCTCGAAGACTCCCCCGTAAGCAATGGTATGCCGAATGAACACATCCGATCTGACATAGAGGACACATGCACATTAGACCCACCAACGGACCTCAAGCCGATTTGGATCATACCATACTGGGCTAACAAGCTTTCAAGGATCCAGAATGGCCCTATTCATGACACACACGAGCAGCCTCCTAATCTGGAACAAACTCCCACAGTCCACAACCAAAGGAATAGAGCTCCTTTTATGCATAAACTCTCACATTAGCGATAGTACCGGAATCTATATACTTGATTTCAATCCTTAACAATCAAGTGACTAAAATGTCATATTTATACAATTTTCCCGTGGGATACGCTCCCACGATCTTCTGCACCAGGTAGCAAAGTCTGCACCTCCATACCACCAACGGTACTAATTCCGTAAAGCATATCACGAATCCGCAAATCAATACACAATGCCTCTTCAACACAATACCATTCTCAGGAAACACTAAGATAATGCCATCTTACTCTAAACATCTGCATTCTTCCCTACTCATCCGAGCTCGTGAAATTCTTAGCAACACCGAGCTGCAACCTTGATCCTCAACTTTCCAATTCCCATGCAGCTCACTGCACCTGTCATGCCGCTACACGAGAGTACAAGAATTCCTCATAACCCCTGAACTACTAATAGAATGAATACTTCATTGGCTAGAATCCCTTTCACTCAACTCATTTCAGAAGAACTATTGCAACACGCAACTGAATTCCCAAACCGCAGAAAATACAAACCTCAAGTCGTGATCTAAATCGCCATGACTCTTCCGGAATCCATTTACACAACAAGACCATTTGAATCAAGTACCTCCCAAATGAATCAAGTTGTGGTGGCTTTCAAGCCTGTACGTTCCGCCACAGATCACCTATATAAAACTAATACGCCGAAGGAACTAATTATTGCCTCAATCACATTGATTCAAACCATTACCAACCGACCCAACTTCCTCCGATTTACTCTTGACGTGCCTTAGATATAATAATAGTTCCATTCAAAAATATAATGAAACTCGATCAACACTCATCCCGCGTGACCCAAATCACGATATCACATTATCTCAATACCCACTGCTAGAACTCGATCTTTAACCATACAATGGATCCAAAATCCTTAGACACTACACTTTAATTCTTAAATCTACTAGGACCGTTGTTGAGAGTCACCCACTCTGACTTGGTCTCAAATATAACCAAATTCCAATGCTCTGCTAGCACATGAATACCCTTTCAAAGAAGCAACTGGCTGAATTCTTTTCTTTGTACATCACATAGTAAGAAGTATAAACTCCGAGTCTTCCCAAAACCTGTACCTGAATCGATAAGGTGAAGTATAGCACACCATCATCAAGTTCTTTGCTCAAATTACTCCTGATATTTTCTTTTTCTTAGTCATAATAACCCACCAATGCACTGATAACCAGAAACCGCACAAGCAGAAAATCACCCACTCCAATCGTAGACGGTGGAATCCCCCTCTTAGCTTTAAGCTATGATTACATCAACCTAGAACCAACAAAGATTCCTCCTTCTCAATTACCATGATCTCATACCTTTAACCCGCCAAATTTCTCGAAATATTTTGTTAAGCTTCTTATGAACAATTTGAATCATCAGTCACAATTACATATTTGACCTCCTACCGGTTAGTAAGTAGAATTCTTCGTAGAAGGTTCATCAATATCACACAACGGCTAACCTACTCACAGGAGATAACCCACATGTGGAATTCCATGCCGATTCCAACGACGCTGCATTAGGTATAATTACTACGGAATCAGTAAACCCTCTTGAGCCCACGATCATCAACCGGCTATACAAGTCCATTTATTTCCCGTTGAGATCAACTGAAAGTCCGACAATACGCTCCAAACTCGAAGTCATGTTGCATCCCAAAATGATAATCGAGTTTTCACACCCCTCTTTATTTCAAGAAAACTCCTTCCGGCCATATTCAATCTTCTTCAGTACAGTAGCCTCCATCTTAAATAAAAATCCGTGGAACTAGTCACTTCCCACCACGATTCCCCAAATCGCTCTAAAATCTTCCCAAGGCATGTAACACCTGAACTAATGAATTGCTACCAATTCTAAACCTCATAAAAGATCATCTTTCTCGAGCCATCAACATTACAAAATACCAATTTGACTCTGAAATCGCTACACTCCGCTAATTCTGTCAACCGCTTCTTAGGCACCACTTTATAACACTCTGCTCTGAAGGCAAAAATTGAAGAAGACCTTAACACCGGCAAATATTAATGTGTAAGGACGACGACACCACATCATAATGAAAATTCTACCACACTAAAAAATCTCAAGTCTTGTTACTCCATCAACCAAAGCCTGAACATCTATAATCTCTTTGCCTTTTCTCTGCTGGAATTAAATGCTGAACCTCTAAATCATGCACTGAGAAATCCTCCTTTCAAGTCATTCACTGCCTCGACACATAAACAAGCACCCTGCCAATACACCAACATCGTGTGATAACAAAGTAAGAAAATTATAGCAATCTGTACATAGCCTCAAAACCATAAAAAATATAGATACTGAGCTGAAACGACAAAACATCTTCCACAAGGAGACGTTAAATAGCCTGCCGAGTACATAAGGAAAAACATCCGGCACCACATCTGCAGTACCATTATAACTCCTCGATTCCTAAGGGATAACAACTGCTTCACGTCGCATAAGATTGAGTAGGAAGGAAATAAAAGCATAAGCCTCAAAAGAATCAAATCGCGCGATGAGGAATCAAGAAGGGAAGTGCTCCTAACAGCCCTGTAGCCTCTCAAAGATAAGTACCAACGTCTTTGTACCGATCCGCAAGACTCTACTAGACTTGCTTATGACTCGGGAGACCTAGGTGAACCTAAATGCTCTGATACCAAGCTGTCACGACCCAAAATTCACTATAGGTCGTGATGGCGCCAAACACCGTTGTCAGGCAAGTCAACAGTGATTGATCAACTTAATTACTCATTTTTATTACTTGAAATCATAATTCCCATTAATTAAATAGTATAAAATAAAGATTTTCAGGGTGAAATAATAAAAATTACTGAACTACCATACTAAACATCAAGTAGGAACCCCCAAAACCCAATGTCACAAGTGCATGAATATCAACTAAGAAATATAATAAAATACACCATCTATCTGGAATACAAGTTAGACAGGAGAATATAAACAACGGTGATGGAGATCCGTTGTTCCTCAGTAGCTCAGTGGTAGAGAGGTCGGCTGTTAACCGATTGGTCGTAGGTTCGAACTTGTATGCTGTGGATCGTAATACATAATGCAGCTCACCGATAAAGTCCCCGCAATAGCTGCGCCTTCCCGCCCATAAGACCACCAGACATGTATTTACCTGCACAATAAGTGTAGCAAGTGCAGCATGAGTATGTAAATCAATGCGTACCCAGTAAGTATCTAGCCTAACCCTGGAGAAGTAGTGACGAGGGGTCGACATAGACACCTTCTAGTGCTCTAGTAAATTAAATACAGTAGGAAGTAAACAGATGTGAGGCAGAGTAAACAATCGAAACAAACAACTATAAATACGTGGTACAATCCTCCTCTCAACAATAAACTCAAGCTCTTAACAGTTACTTCCTCAAGCGAAGTATATGTATATAATGGACCTCACCAGATAGGTCGTCATAGTTCTAATCAGGAAAATTCATAGATACACTGGTTTTTTGTCAAATATTATGCACGAATCCATAAGAGTATTTTATAGGAATGCTGAGGCATACAGCCTGATCCCGTTATCATGTGTGCAATGCGGAGGTCGAATGACACGAACCATAGATACATCTATTGTATTAGGCGAACGGTTCGCTCCCATGAGGGTGTGATACATAATCCTGCCAAGGAGAACGGCTCGATCCCATCATAAAGTACACACTGCTGAGGGTCAAATGGCACAAACCATAGATGTATCTATTATACTGCCAAGACAAATAGCACGATACCATTATAATAAGAAGTTTTAACGGGTCCTTGATCCCATTTGTGAATAAACATGCGAGTTATGAAGTTTAAGGAAGATTTTCGATGAAAATGCACAATGCGGGATAAATTAGTAAGGGGAGCACAATTATTCTGCGGTTAAATAAAGTAGCTCGTCACATCTCTAAAATAGCGAGTCTATCACCCTATGCAAGTCTAGTCTCAAGTCGTAATGCGAAATAAAGGTATTTAAACGAGCAAATATAACTCAAATAGTGCGAGTATAACGTGGCGTGTACCTAAGTCTACCCGTAAATAGTTAGGAATTCTAGCATTCGCACTGACACTCGTCACCCCGTACGTGCATAGCTCCCACAACATGTATCACAGAAGAATATGTCACCTACGGGGTAATTTCCCCCTCACAAGTTTAGACAAGAGACTTACCTCGCTCTAAAGTTCCATAGCCGGCTCCAACGTCTCTCAAACACCTCGAACCGTTGGCCATCATTCCAAAACAAGTCAAACAATGTGCAAACCAATCAAAATATACTCCAATACCCATAATTAATCAATTTAAACAAATTTTCAGCTCCGCCCCAAAAGTCGATAAAGTCAACCCTCGAGCCCACGTCTTCGGATTCCCAAAATTTTCAAAGATAAACTTTACCCATAGCACTGCTAATTCAAATATATAATTTATTCCAAATTCCATGTCCAATTTCATGGTCAAAATCTAAAAATAACAATTTCTTGGTTTTCTACCAAAATCCCACAATTTCTATTAGTTTTCATTCTTAAATTCATACATAAGCCATGTATTTAGCTCAATATGTGTAGAAATCACTTACCTCAAGATTGATGATGGAAATAGAGCTCCAAAAATTGCTCCAAAGTCAGCTCGCATGGAAGAAATGAGGTGAAAATGGGGCAAACCCCCTTTTTTAAAAACCATACTGTCCAGAAAATTCCGCTTCTGCGGTCCCAAAGTCGCTTCTGCGTAGCCACTTCTGCGGCTTTAATTCTCGCACCTGTGAGAACCCAGGCCAGGTCTCTAGCCGCATATGCAGCGCTGTTGCGCATCTGCGCCCCCACTTCTGTGCTGCCTCCTCTCTGCAACTGCGGTTCTGCTTCTGCGGTAAAACGACCGCATCTGCGGTCCCAGCACTGCCAACCAAAATCTGCTCCTGCGCTTGCTTGACCACTTATGCGGCGTCGCATCTACAACCCTTTTTCCGCAGGTGCGATTGCAACAGTACTCAGGCGCTTCAGCAGTACAACAAAGCTCCAAAGTGATCCGCAACTCGTCCTAGCACACCCGAGGCCCCCGGGACCCCGTTCGAACATACCAACAAGTTCCATAACATAACACGAATCTGCTCGCAGCCTCATATCACACCAAACAACATCAAAATTGTGAATCAACAATCGAAACCATTGTTTAAACTTTTAAGCTTTTAAACTTCGACGAACGCGTTCGAATCATACCAAAACATCCCAGAATGACGCCAAACTTTGCGTATAAGTCTTAAATCACAAGAAGAACCTATTCTAAGGCCTGGAATCCCAAATGGACATCGATAACACCAAATTCCATCTCAAACCAAACTTAGGAAATTCTAAAACCTCCAAAATGCCAACTTTCGACAATAAGCGTCGAAATGCTCCCGGATGATCTGATACTCAACCCGAACATACGCTCAAGTCTGAAAACATCATATAATCCTATTAGAGCCTTCAAATTCCAATTCCGAGGTCGTTTACTCAAAACTCAAACCTTAGTCAATTCTTCCAACTTAAAGCTTCCGAAATTAGAATTTTTTTCCTAATTAACTCCGAACTTCCTGAAATGCAATTCCAACCCCATGTACACATCATAATACCTGAAGTGAAGCTACTCAAGGCCTCAAGCCGCCGGACGACGCACTAAAGCTCAAAACGACCGGTCGGGTCGTTAAGAAATATTTAATAAATTAGCGACTGACATAGATTAAAATAAAAAATACATTAAATAACATAAATATTTAAAAAATTATAACAATAATTTAGTACTCTGATATGTCAATTCTAGATCCATCAATATCGTTAAAATATTGAGTGTATGGGACAGAAGATTGTTGTGGTTGTGGCTCTTGAAATTATTGACTTCTTTTATCCATTATTTATTTTTGTTCTTATACAATAAATTCACGAATATTTGGATAATCAATAGAATCTAAATTCGACAATAAAATTTTATTTTCTTCTTTAAATTCTTTTAGTTTTAAAGCTCTATCTTTTATCTCGATATCTCGCTGCGTGTCTGCTCTTAACTTTGCCAACAATCATCAAGCTGATTATTTTATGATTGGACCATTTTCGTAGCAAATGGAAAACCTTTAACCATTTTTCTATTCATTTTTGCTTTCTTCACTCCAATATGTCTTCATAATGATGTGGAATCACCTGCAACATTATAAGGCCCCGTAAAACTTTTACCTAAAAATGAGGGGTTTCATAGTGCCAAGGTAGGCTAATGTATTTGAGGGTTGTAGAAAATCTTAAGCTTGCCGCGGTACAAACATTTTGGTTTGAACACTGTGTTGGAGAGTTGAAGAAAAATTGTTGCTGAACAAGGCGTTTCTACGGTCCATTACGCGACCGTAGAACTGATTTGCGGATCGCAGATCGGCCACGAAGTGAAGCAGAAATTGTATCAATTTTGAGGACCATTATGCGGCCGCAAAACCATTTCTCGGACCAAAAAATCCATCATAGAACTAGCGCGAATATTTCTATAGGAGATTATGTGGCGCATTATGCGATTGTAAAACTGGTCTACGGACCGCAGACCCAACCAGACATCCTAGGTTTTAGGATCGTTTCTGCTGTCTATTTTACGGGCTGGAGACTTGATTTGCGGTGCACTCTGCGACCATAGAGTTAAGTTCGGAGGGTCTATTTTTCTATTTCTATAACCCGACCTTTTTTTAATAAATAGATTTAGGGACCGTTGTTGAAGAGGAATTCTGCCATTTTAGAGAGAGTGGAGTGTTTTAAAGCGAGAGGAGGAAGCCCCAAGTGCATGCTTCACCAATATTTGCTCAAGTCTTGAAGAATCAACAAAGATAACTAACAAAATCTGCATCCAAGAGGTTAGATTTTAGCCCTAGCCTTCAATTTCGAAATTTGAATTGGGAATTGAGAAAAGGGAAGAAGGTTTTGACCATGCACGTATCATCAAGGTTTGTGGGCAGGTTGTTGAGCTCTAGTGGGTAGACTTTGGGTTGTGAGATGAAGTAATCTACCATAGGAGGACCTTAAAATCATATTTCCCACCTAATGTTTGCTAAAATGCTCAAATGAGCTAAAACCACGAATATCTTCCTAATTTGTGTTCAAATTTGTTATATTTCCAAATAGACCGAAGTTGCTAAGATTTCCGGAACATCGTAGTAATTCAAGGAAGCTCAAACAAGGTATGTTGGTTAAATTCTCTCTTTGAAGTGAATCCCACGATATTCTCGTAAGTCCCGAGTTATTCCTTATAAATTTGACTATTCCTGACAAGTTTTGTGTCGAAAGGTATATATTCAATATGTATTCCAAATGCTCTTGTGTAATGATCCAGCCGGTTATTTTGAATATTTTAACCCCGATCCCCTAAATTATGCTTCATCTATGCTATATTCTAATTATGTAACTTTTCGGGGTGTTTGATTTTGGTTTCAAAGTAAAATGGTACACATAGTTCCTAAGTTGAAAGTTTAAGTTGTAAAAAGTTGACCGTAGTTTGACTTTCATGTAGACGACCCCGGAATAGAGTTTTGATGATTCGAATAGCTCCGTATGGTGGATTTAGACTTAGGAGCGCGACCGGATGATAATTTGGAGGAGTGTAGGTTGTTTAGACGTAAATTGGCAAACGTTGGAATTGAAAGGATTTAAAGTTTGACCGGAAGTTGCCTTTATTGATAACGGGGTTAGAATCTGATTTTGAACATTGAAATAGGTCCGTAATATCATTTATGACTTGTGTGAAAAATTTAAGGTTAATCGGACTTGATTTGATAGGTTTCCGTATCGGATGTAGACGTTAGAAGTTTATAAGTTCATAGGTTTGAATTTGGGTTGCGATTCATAAAATCGATGTTTGATGTGATTTTTGGCCTCGATCAGGTCCATTATGTGTTTTAGAACTAGTTGGTATATTCGTATAGGGTCCCGAGTACCCCGAGTATGATTCGCATCGAATTCGAATCAATTTTTGGACTTATGCAAATTTTGAAATTCCAACTTCTGGTGTCATCGCACCTGCGGAGGGACAGGCCACAGGTGCGGCCACGCAAAAGCGAGTGATAAAGCGCAGAAGATAAATGAGGCAGCCCAGGCCTGACTTCACATGTGCGGAGAATTGGGTCCGCAGACGCGACCATTTCCTTTCCAGACGCGGATGTTGAGGAGGGGCTTGGGGCTGGAACGCAGGTGCGGTCACTTTTTCTGCAGAAGCGGGCTCGGGGGTGCAAGCCATTTTCCGCAGAAGCGGAATCCTTAGGCTCAAGTGGAATCCACACCTGCGATGGTCTTTCCGCAGATGCGGTTCTGCCGAAGTGACCCCCAAGTCGCGGAAGCGAAAATAGCTAGATAGAAATATAATTTTTTTGGGGTTTGGTCTCATTTCCACATTTTTGGATTTTGGGAGCTCGGAAGAGACAATTTTTGGGAGATTTTCGAGGAAAACGTTGGGGGTAAGAATTCCTAACTCACTTTTGGCTAAATTACCCGAATCTATTGTTGTTTTTAGCATTTAATTGGTGTTTTAAGTTGGAAAAATTGTGAAAACCCCTAAGCTTAAGATTGAAGATTTGAGGGCTGAGTTGTCATTTTGTAATTTTGGTATGGTTAGACTCGTCAGTGAATGAGGGTTAGATTTTGTAAGTTTTGTAAAGTTCGAGATGTAGGCCCCGTGTTGTCTTTGCGAGTTGACTTTTTAATTTCTTCGTAAACATCATAGATTTTATCATTCGAATTAATTTCCTATCGTTATATTTATAGTATGAAATTTTCTTGGCGAGATTCGAGCCATTCAGAGTTGGATAATCGAGGGAAAAGCCTACTATGGGATTGAGATAGCGTGGTTTGAGGTAAGTGACTTGTCTAACCTTGTGTGGGGGGGAAATTCTCCTTAGGATTTGGTATTTGTTGTGAAAGTTGTGATGTGTGAAAGCCGTGTACATGAGGTGACGAGTGTGTACACACGTTAAATGTAGAAAATTCTAGCTTTAATTGTGTAGATCCTTGTCACACATTAATTGTGTTATTTTATCATGCTATATTCATCACCATTATTCTATTTTCACATGTTCTATTTGCCTTACCTTTTTCTTGCTTATTGCTCTACTTATTTAGTTGAAGTTTTTTTCCCTTTTATTCTATGCTCAATATTTGAAAGTTGAATTCTTTAATTGCGTTGTTAAATTATGAAATATCTGATTGTTGAAATTGATAATAAGATATAAAGGTCGTGAATCATATTGAGGCAAAGTGATAAATTGTGAAATATTATTCTCTTGAGTTGTTCACTCACGAATATTTTTGTTGAGATTTTGTGTACATTGTGGTTAAGTCGTGGGCTTCTTATTGTGAAAAATAATGTTATTTGTTGATTTCTTTGGTAAGTTTTAATATTTGGACACTTGAGGTACGAATTGTGATATGTTGTGATACAGACCTGCATGTGGTGGTATAAGGTCTGGGTGTTGAAACGCATGCGGTGAGATAAGGTGGGCTTCATATGCGTGGCTAGTAGGGGAACTATTAGAAGCCATGCGGTGTGATAAGATGGGCTAAAATGCATGTGCTATTTCGAAAAAAATTAATTTTTAACACTAAACGTGAAGGCTCCCGCAGTAATATAAGGAAAGATTGTGAACTTATTTATGATTTGGGACTATGAGGCGGTACCTCGAGAGTGCGCTTGTTGATATGTTTCTAGTGATTTATTTATTTATGATTTGGGACTACGAGGCGGTACCTGGGAGTGACCTTGTTGATATTTTTCTATTGGTGTACTTATCTTTTTATTGTTTTGTTTTCCTTAATATGTAAATTTCTTGTTTTCTTCCATGGTGCATTATTTTGCCTTTATTCTGCTAAATTGTGGCATAATCCTTACTTGTTTCTCCATTGTCATTATTATTATTATTATGTTATTAAATTTTCGTCCGGTTTCTCACTATTTTCAGTAGGGCCCTGACCTGACCTCGTTACTACTCTACCGAGGTTAGGCTTGACACTTACTGGGTACCACTATGGTGTACTCATGCTATACTTTTGTATATATTTCATGCAGATCCAGGTACCTCCTACCAGACCAGGCATCAGTGAGATAAGACCATACGTGGAGATTTCAAGGTATACCTACTGGCATCCGCAGGACTCGGAGTCCCCCTCTACCTATATTATGTTTGTTTCCTTATCCTTATTAGACTCTGATGTATATAGATATTCGGTATTACTTCATTGTGCTTGTAACTTGTATTTCGCCGGGTTTCGGGAAAATTTGAATATGTACTAAGTTGTCGAGAATCTTCCTTATATCAATAGTGACTTTTAAGATTTTAAATTATTAATTTAGTTATTTCGGCATGTTGATAGGCTTACCTCATCTTAGAGACTCGGTGCCGTTATGATATCCCACGGAGGGAAATTTAGGGCCGTGACATCTTGTCTTGTTGTTATCATTTGAGAAGGTGTTCCAAATACGGGTTGTGTATTAAAATGTTACAACTTTAAGTCGTGTTTCAAATTCTAGTTATTATGCCTAAATTTTGTAAGAAATCTCAACATGCCTAAGACTCTTATTTCCTCACATGTGTACATAAAGTCTTGAAATGAAAAGCCTTATTGTTGACAATCCATGATGACATTTGAAAGTGAAAAAAGTGAGCATGAGATATGAAATATGGACAACATGCCAAGAATGACATTACATTTGAGGCCACTAGTTCCAATGAAATGGAAAGGTGAGTAAATACTATGAACTTAGTTGAAAGTCCCTTATACAATAAACATCTTGGGAGTATCGTTAGTCACCAAGGAAGGGTAGGTTGAAGCAGCCTAACCCTAAAACTACACGCACCCGTGTAGGAGTGAATTGAAATTGTTCTCCTTAATTGGGATGAGATGATTGCTAGCAAAGGATGATATTGATCCACACGACACTGTGGTGAGATGGCCTAGCCGATCGGGTCAAGATTGGACGCCATGCCACACACATGATGGTGATTGTGCTTGAGATTGTGATTGAGATAATGACTGAGATTGTGATAGTGATTGTGATTGAGATTGGATGTCTCTGATGATACGGCTTAGCCGATCGGGCCGTGATCGGAGTCCGTGCTAAAATCACGGTGGTATATCAATGCTAGAGATCACCCAACCTAAAATAATGGAAATTTACTTAAATACCTGTGTTGATCCAACTTGATGTTTTGGTATTATTTTTTGAGATTTCTATTAATTCTCTGATTTTCTTTTCTTGTATTATTACTCGTTCTATTGAGAGGAAATTTAGTCAGTCATACTAGTACTATTATATATGTACTAACGTCCTTGCTAGAGGCGCTGCATCTTTAGTGGATGCAGGCGGTTCCACAGCAGGCGGCTTTGGTCAGTGATTGCGGTAGACCCTTTCCTTAGCTGACTTGGTAAGCCCCACTTCATTTTGAGGTCTTGTACCTCTTCTCTTTTATGTATAATATTTTGAGGTATAGCCGACGCCTTGTTGACGGCACCAACATACTACCTTTTTGTATCTATTAGAGGCTCCGTAGACATAGCGTGTGTTGTATCTTGTTTTGGGAAAGACAAATTAAACATGTTGTATTTGTATCATATGTTCTACATCAAACTATGAAAGTGTATGTATTTTGAAATTTGTTAATGACGTAACTAATGGTAATGAACTGGTGTTGTCCATAAGAGCTATCATTGTCTAATTCATGTAATATATCATCTCTTTATTTGTTAGTGTGTTTGGGTAGAAGGCATTGTAAATGGAGCGCCAGTCGCGCTCCCCGAGGTCGGGGCGTAACAAGCTTGTTATCAAAGCCTAAGGTTTTATAGTGTTCTAAATCTCTTGAAGCCGTGTCTGGTAGATTCCTTCTTATCGGTGTGCTGTCGGCTACATCAACAATTTGGAGGCTACTTGGGAATTTAGCATTAATACCCTTCTTTAATGTTCTAGATCGTGCGATAGAGCTGATTTTAATATTGTTCCTACTCTAACTCGTGCACTGCTCTAATTTTTAGTAAATAGCGACTAAGAAGAAGGCAAGAACTGGCTAGAGAGCTAATATCACCCTACGAGTGACAGTTGATCCTATACTTGATGATGCAAGTGAGCACCCGAGGGGTGAGGATATTCCCCCAACCACTACACTGCCTGATTCTACTACTCCTTCTTAGATTGCACCAATTCCTACACCTAATGAGCGTGCATCAATTCCTCCAACTTATATTCCAGTTCCACGTCCAGCCTCAACTTCCGGTCCTGGTGTTTCTGATGGGGACCTTAGGGGAGCCATACAGATATTGGTTTAGATAATGGCTTCCCAGGCCCAGAGATCATGTTACGCTTGCTTCTTCCAGTCAGCCAGGGCATTCTGCTAGTTCCAGGGTGAACATGTTTCTTCAGTTAGATCATCCAGTGTTCACGGGTACTAACCTCAAGGAGGACCCCCAAGACTTCATTGATGAGATGCACAAGACTCTCCGAGTTATGTGTGCTACTGATACGGAGGCAGTGGAGTTGAACTCCTACCACCCGAAAGAGGTGGCATATTCTTGGTTTGAGCTATGAGAGGAGTTCCGCGAGGAGGGGAACCCTCTGGAAAGGTGGAGTGAGTTAACCGATGCTTTCACTGATCATTTATTGCCTGCTATGTTTGAAAGCCAGAGGTAAGGTAGCCTGAGTGTGTGGGAGTACCATATGAGGTTTGCGCCGCCTGTCTAAGTTTGCTATTTACATGTTGCCCACTATGGAGCCTAGAGTGCGTCGGTTTGTACAGGGCCTTAGTGCCTTGATTATTAATGAGACCACTACAACTGCCTTGATTTCTGATATGCACTATGGGAAGAAGGTGGCATTTTTTCAATCCACGGAGACCCACAAATTGAAGAATAGAATGGAGCGAGAGGGTTGCAATAAGACCCGGTCCGCAGGCAACCTTGGTGGTTCTTCTGGTAGTGGTGGTGGTGGTGGTAAGTCGGCATTAAGGGGACGTTCACTAAGGCCATCCTAATCCATTGCTCAGTCTTCGATTAGTGCACCGCCATCAGGGTCCAGTCAGCAGCAGTGGATTCATTTCAGGCCTAGTCAGGGCAACAGGGGATCCTACTAGCAAGGTCAGCCTAGAGGGAGATTCTAGCAGCAACGGAGGTCCCCATGCCCTAGGTGTGGGAAGATGTACTTAGGGGTTTGCTACATGGACCTATCCACATGCTACGAGTGCAGATTGAGGGTCCACATTCAGAGGGATTGTTGTTCATCCCGCTAGGGTGTGGGCAGGGGCACGACACAACCAGCTAGTTCTGCAGCTACTACATTCGCAACATGTTTTCTAGCTTGAGGCACTCCAGCACCCGCAGGGCGTGGTGCAGCTACGGGTGGTGCACAGAGCTCGAGAGGAACCTGCCATTTCTATGCTATGAGGGGTCGCTAGAGCTCATAGGCTTCTCTAGATATTGTCACAGATGTATTGACTGTCCAATCTCATGATGTGTATGCTCTTATTGATCCTGATTCCACTTTATCCTATGTCACTCCGTATGTTACGATGGAATTTGGGAGAGAACCGGAACAACTTCATGAGTCGTTCTCTGTATCTACTCTGACTGGCGAGTCTGTTGAGGCCGCACAGTTTTATAGGGATCTTGTTTTCATGGTGCGTGGTCAAGACACCATGGCCAACCTTATTAAATTGGGGATGGTTGATTTTGATGTAATAATGGGGATGGACTAGCTTTATTCATGTTTCACGAAGCTCTATGTTGAAGCACCTAGACTGGGAGAATGAATTTTCGGAGGTCTTTCCTGATGATCTCCTCCGGATTCCACTAAACCGGTAAATTGATTTTGGTATTGATGTGATGCCAGACATGCAGCCTATATCTATTCCAACCTACCGAATGGCACTGACAGAATTGAAGGAACTAAAGGAAAAATTGAAGGACTTGTTAGAGAAGGGTTTTATCTGGCCGAGTGTGTTCCCTTGGGTTGCATTAGTTCTCTTTGTAAGGAAGAAAGACAGGTCGTTAAGGATGTGTATTGACTATCGGCAGCTCAACAAGGTCAGAATAAAAAACAAGTACCCACTACCAAGGATAGATGACTTGTTCGACTAATTGCAGGATGCTAAGTATTTCTCCAAGTTGACCTAAGATTAGGGTATAACCAATTAAAGATCAGGGAATAGGATATTCCGAAAACAACTTTCAGGACCCGATATGGGCACTTCAAATTTCTAGTAATGTCTTTTGGTCTAACAAATACCCTGGCAGCTTTTATGGATCTTATGAATTGATTCTTCAAGCCTTTTCTCGACTCCTTTGTGATATTGTTCATTGACGATATTCTTGTATATTCACGGAGTCGAGAGGACCATGCCGATCATCTCAATGCAGTTCTACAAACTCTATATCAGCACGAGTTGTATGTAAAAATTTTGAAATATGAATTTTGGCTTGAATTTGTCACATTCTTGTGTCATGTCGTTTCCATAGAAGGAATTAAGGTTGATCCTCAAAAGATTGCAGCGGTGAAGAATTGGCCTAGACCTACAACTCCAACAGAGGTTCGCAGTTTCTTGGGCTTAGCTGGGCATTACAGGAAGTTTGTGTAGGGGTTCTCTACTCTTGCCTCTTCATTGACTAAATTGATGCAGAATGCGGTTAAGTTTCAATTGTCAAATGCTTGTGAAAAAAGCTTCCAAGAGTTGAAATCGAGATTGACTACAACACGGGTGTTGACCCCACCAGAGGGTATAAATGAATTTATGGTATATTGTGATGCTTCAAAAATCGACTTGGGTGTGTATTAATGCAACATGGAAAGGTAATAACTTATACTTCTAGGCAATGCAAGAATCATGAAAAGAACTATCCAACATATAACTTAGAGCTTGCGGCAGTAGTACTTGCATTGAAAATTTGGCGTCATTATCTGTATGGAGTCCATTTGGATATATTCATAGACCATAAGAGCCTTCAATGTATTTTCAAGCAGAAGAAATTGAATCTGAGGCAGAGAAGATGGCTTGAGTTACTCAAAGACTATGACATCAATATTCTCTATCATCCAAGAAAGGCTAATGTTGTGGCGGATGCTCTTAGCGGGAAATCTATGGGTAGTTTGGCTCACTTAGAGGCATATCAAATGCCGTTGGCCAAGGACTTTCATCGGTTAGCTAGTTTGGGAGTTCGTCTCATGGACTCTTGTGAAGGAGGGGTAATTGTGCAAAATAGGCCCGAATCATCCCTTGTTGTGAAAGTCAAGGAGAATCAGTACGATGATCCATTGTTGGTATAGTTGAAGGAAGGGGTTCATACACATAAGACCATGGCTTTCTCTCTTGGCATGGATGATGGTACACTAAGGTACCAAGGGAGATTATGTGTTCCAAATGCAGATGGTCTCTGGGAAAGTATCATGACCGAGGTTCACAATTCTAGATATTCTGTGCACCCAGGCTCTACAAATATGTACCATGACCTTAAGAAAGTCTACCGGTAGAAGAGGAATGTAGAGGACTTTGTGGGAAGATGTCCAAATTATCAACAAGTAAAGGCCGAACATCAAAGGCCCGGTGAGTTGGTACATAACATAGAAATTCCAATGTGGAAGTGAGAGATGATCAATATGGACGTTGTGGTAGGACTACCTAGCACTCCTCGCAAGTTCGACTCGATTTGGGTGATTGTGGATTGACTCACGAAAGTAGCTCACTTCTTACCTGTTAAGGCTACCTAGCAGAAAAATATGCTCAGTTATATATCAAGGAAATAGTCAGGTTGCACGGCACTCCAATTTATATTATCTTACATCGAGGGGCACAGTTCACGACTAATTTTTGAAAGCAATTCCAGCAAGGTTTGGGTACTCAGGTAAATCTTAGTACATCCTATGACCCACAGACCGACGGGCAGCCAGAGAGGAACGTTCAGATGCTCGAGGTTATGTTGTGCGCTTGTGTTCTTGACTTCAGGGGTAGCTGGGATGATCATTTGCTACTCATAGAATTTTCCTACAACAACAGTTATCATGCAAGCATTCAGATGGCACCATTCGAGGCTTTATGGTAGGAGATGTAGATCTCCTATTAGATGGTTCGAGATTGGGGAAGCAGAGTTGATAGGATCAAACCTCATGCATCATGCTATGGAGAATGTGAAGATCATTTAGGAACAGTTGAAAACTGCTCTGAGTCACAAGAAGTACTATTCGAATGTACATCGCAGGGATTTGGAGTTCAAGGAGGATGATTGGTTATTCTTGAAGGTTTCCCCATGAAGGGTATAATGCGGTTTGAGAAGAAAGGGAAACTGAGTCTGAGGTATGTTGGACCGTATAGAATCATTCAGAGGATTGGTTAGGTGGATTACAGGCTTGAACTACCTCCAGAGATGTCTTTAGTACACCCGGTGTTTCATGTATCCATGTTGAAGAAAGTGGTTGGAGATCCGTCGCTAATTGTTCCGGTTGAGACTATTGAGGTTAATGAGGGATTGACTTATGAAGAGATTCTAGTTGCCATACTTGATAGGCAAGTCCAAAAGCTGAGGAACAAAGAGATTGCCTCTGTGAATTTGTTATAGCGAAACCAACAGGTCGAAGAGGCCACCTGGGAAATCGTGGAAGACATGAACCAGAAGTATCCACATTTGTTTGAATAGCTATGTAGTTGTGTCCTTGAAAATTTTTAAAAGCTAACTTTTTACTGTACAGCTTATGTTAAGGATATTCCTTTTTGGTAATATAATGTTTATGGCGTTGTTTCTGGTGTTGCTTCCATGTTGTTTTACATCGTTGTGTTATGGTTATGCTGTTAGGACTGTTTCTAAGATTCTATGGTAGGTGGATATGCCAAATTACAGGGAGACTCTGGCGAATTGTTAGAAATTTAGGGAGTTAGTCAAAAATTCGAAACTACTGGTGAATGAAGTAATGATCCTACGCCGGGGGAGGATGTAAGGCCCCGTAAAAGTTTCACCTAAAAACCCAGGGTTTCGAAGTGCCAAGGTAGGCTAATATATTTGAGGGTTGTAGAAAAAGCTCGTCGCACTAAGGACTTTTTGGGTTGAACAGTGCGTTGGGGAGTTGAAAAAAAATTATTGCTGAACAGGACGTTTTTGCAGTCCATTATGCGACCTCAAAACTGATCTGCGGACCGTAGATTGGCCGCGCAGTGAAGCAGAAATTGAGCCAATTTTGAGGACTATTATGCGGTTGCATAACCATTTCGCGGGCCGCTAAATCCATCGCAGACCAGCACGAAGATTTCCATAGGGCGATTCTGCGGTGCATTATGCGATAGAAAAACTAGTCTGCGGACCACAGACATTCCACAGACCTAACCAGAGCATCCAATTTTTGGGATCGTTTCTGCGGTCCATTTTGCGGGCCGCAGACTTGATCCGCTGTGCACTCTGCGACCGCAAAGTTGAGTTCAGAGGGTCCATTTTTTTATTTTTATAACCCAACCATGTTTTAATAATTAGATTTAGGGACCTTTTTTAAGAGGAATTCTGCCATTTTAGAGGGAGTGGAGTGTTTTAGAGAGAGAGGAGGAAGCCCCAAGTGCATGCTTCACCAATCTTTGGTCAAGCCTTGAATAATTCACAAGGATAATTCACAAGGTCTTAATCCAAGAGGTAAAGTTCTAGTCCTAGCCTTCAATTTTGAAATTTGGAACGGAAATTGGTAAAATGGAAGAAGGTTTGAGGATAAGGGTTGTTATTTATGCATGCATGTCTCATCAAGTTTTTTGGGGAGGTTGTTGAGCTCTAGTGGGTAGACTTTGGGTTGTGGGATGAAGGAATCCACCATAGGAGGACCTTGAAATCATAATGCCCATCTAGTGTTTGATAAAATGCTCAAATGAGCTGAAACCACGAATATCTTCCTAATTTTTATTCAAATTTGTTAAATGTCCAAATAGATCGAAGTTGCTAAAATTTAAGGAACTTCGTAGTAATTCAAGAAAGCTCAAACAAGGTATGTTGGATAAACTTCTCTCTTTGAATTGAGTTTCACGATGTTCTCGTAAGTCCTGAGTTATTCCTTATAAATTTGACTATTCCGGACAAGCTTTGTGTTGAAAGGTATATGTTCAATATGTATTCCAGATGCTCTTGTTATGTTGTGTTATCATTTGAGAAGGTGTTCCAAGTATGGGTTGTGTATTAAAATGTTATAACTTCAAATCGTGTTTCAAATGCTACTTATTATGCCAAAATTGTGTACGAAATCTCAAAATGCCTAAGACTCTTATTTTCTCACATGTGTACATAGAGTCTTGAAATGAATTTCCTTATTGCTGACAATCCATGATAATGTTTGAAAGTAAACGAGGTGAGCATGAGATATGAAATACGGCTAACATGCCAAGAATGACATTACATTTGGGGCCACTAGTGCCAATAAAATGGAAAGGTGAGTAAATACTATGAACTTACCTGAAAGTCCCTTATACAATAAACATCTTGGGAGTATCGTTAGTCACCGAGGAAGGGTAGGTTGAAATAACCTAACCTCAAAACTACACGTGTTGGTATAAGAGTGAACTGAAATTATTCCCCTTAACTGGGATGAAATGATTGCTAGCGAAGGATGATGTCGATCCACACGATATTGTGGTGAGACGACCTAGCTGATCGGGTTGAGATCGGACGCCATGCTGCATACATGGTGGTGATTGTGCTTGAGATTGTGATTGGGATAATGACTGAGATTGTGATAGTGGTTGTGATTGGGATTGGATGTATCTGATGAGACGACTTAGCTAATCAAACAGTGATCGAATCCTGTGAAAATCACGGTGATATATCGGTGCTAGAGATCTCCCAACCTAAAATAATAAATATTTAATTAAAAGCCTTTCTTGATCCTAACTTGATGTTTTGGTATTGTTTGAGACTTTCATTAATTCTATGATTGTCCTTTCTTGTATTATTACTCATTCTATTGAGAGGGTGTTTAGACATTCATTCTAGTACTATTCTACATGTATCAACGTCCCTTTTACCGGGGACGCTGCATCTTTAATGGATGCAGGTGGTACCAGAACAGGCGGTTTTGATCAGTGATAGCGATACACCCTCTCCTCAGCTAACTTGATGAGCCCCACTTCATTTCGGGGTGTTGTACCTTTTATCTTTTATGTATAGTGTTTTGAAGTATAGTCGGAGCCTTGTTGCAGGCACCATCATACTACCCTTTTGTATCTATTAGAGGCTCTGTAGACATAGCGTGTGTAGTATCTTGTGTTGGGAAAGGCAAATTAAACATGTTGTATTTGTATTTTGTAGTTCGGATCTTGCATAAGTAAATATTTTGCTTGATTAATCTGCAATAATTTAAAAAAGGTGAAGGAAAACTTTAAGTAAATATGTACAAATAAAGTATAAGTAATTACAAAATAAATACTTACAATATCTTTATCTGAAGCATTACTAGGATGCAAATTTTCTACTTGCTGTACACAACCATTTAATTTTCTTACAGTATTTGAATTTTATCTTGTTTGGATTTCAGCGGGCTCCAAACACTTTGCTTTCGTTTGACATAAATTTTGGCTATTGGTTTTTTTCAAAAAAAAATTAAAAATATTGTTTATTCATGGAATTTAATTATTTTATCAAATTGCCCACTTCTTATTTATTTAATAAATAAAAATTAACTATCTTGAAATTATTAAAAGAATAAATACATGGTTAGTTCATCACTGGCTTACCTAGCTGCAATGTTAGGCGCCATCACGGCCTATAGGAGAAATTGGATCATGACATAAATAAAGTTGATAATCAAGTATCTATTCTTTATAAGAACCAAAGGTAGATAAAAAATTAACAAATGACAACGAAATTCATAGGAATGACCTAGAAAAATAAAAGAAGTTGACTATGTTGACGCCTCCCTCTTTTTAAGCGAAGCACGAAGATATAGATACCTCCAACAATTTATCACCAAAAAACTTTAGGAGATATATATTGTGTCAGATGAGGAGTCCTTTGATTCTAATCCAGACACAACTATGTATGGAACTTTTGATCATTCTGCTGAAAGCATGATCTCAGGTTCCAATATCGCTTCGTCGTCTGACTCTTCCGGACGACGACCACCAGCAGATTTCGACGGGTAATGATGGTGGCACTGATGATTTGATGACTATATCATCAAGTGCATCTTCCAAGTTTACGAATAATAACCAAAGTGAATATCAAGAGATTATGATATTTAATGTTGATTTCAGGGCACTTTCTGAGGTTGCTGTTTGCAATAAGTATAGTGATAATGAAGTTGTCAACTATAAGCAAAGTGAACATCAAGAGATTGAGCAAAAATAAATTTCAATTGTTATGAAAAGCATAAGCAAAGGGGAGAATGAAGATAAAGTTATGATGGAGAATGAGGTGAATAGAGAGCTAATGATAGTTCCATTATCACCTTCAAGTTGGGCTTCAATTGGGATTGTGAATATGTAAATGATATTTTTGAAGTGCCACCTTTGTCATCATTATCACCACATCCAAATTTTGGTTACTCTCAGTATTTCGTTTTGTAAGAAAATCAAATCAACTTTAGTAACAAACCTGTGTTGGAAAATTACTCCAAGTCCAACCTTGTTTTACTAGGAAACAAACTAATTAATACTCGACAAACTAGATGTATTTTCTCTGTTTCTCATTTTATGGTGAGAAGAGAAGGAGAAGATTTTCGTCTTTTTTGTATGTTGAAACATACACTTGTCTCTTTAAAGAAGATGAAACTGAAAGTTTCCCCTCTTAATGGTAATTAGTCCAATGAAGTTTTAGTGAAGTAATGGCTCTAATTCAAGTTTCCAGAGTTGATATGAAGCTCCCATTTTAGTTTCTTTTTCATATTTTTGTGAGATTGTCTTCAACATAGTGGATGCTGGAAAACATATCTTGCGAAGATTGTTGACAAAAAAAGAAAATAAATGAATATATAAGGCTTTGAGGCGCGAATAAATTGCTTCCCCGCATTTAGATTTTATAGATGAAGACATTCATAAAGGGAGCCTCGGTGTAACTGGTAAGCTGCCATGTGACTAGCAGGTATGTTACATACCAGTTGCAATATATTCTGTTAGGGGTGTCTTTGTATTTATAATAAGTATAAGGGTTATAAGTCAATTACTGTACTACTTAGTTAGTAGTTTAAAGAGGTTGTTAGGATCGTTAGAAAGCAGTTAATGGATCCACTAGATATAAGTAATTGGGGGAACATTGTATGGATTTCATTAAGATATTATACAAGTAATCACTCTCTCTCTCTTTCTCTGTAAATCTCAATTAACCCTAATTGCTCTACTGTTCAGAGGCTATTCTGCAAATCTTAGCTTCTTAGGTCGTGCAATTCAGTATTCTTTGTTGAGTACGTTACATTATTAGAGCAGCCGGTCCTTGGCCAGAAATCATGCCGGAGATGACGAGGAACAGTGAAATTTGACGAGAAATGGATGACATTAGGGATAAGGTTCATGTATAGAATGAGCGACATGAAGATGCTTTGGACAAAATTCACCAATTGTTAATGGCCATGGATACTAATAATCAAGGTCAATCGTCACCAACGATGCCGGCGACGGGAACTACAATTGAAATTGGCGAGTCACATGCAGGTAATAATCGAAAATCTAGGGTTGATTTTCCAAAGTTCAATGGTGAGGATTTAAGGGGATAGATTTACAGAAGTGAGCAATTTTTTGATTATGATAGAACTTTAGAAGAGAAGAAGGTTAAAATTGCTGCAATTAATATGGAGGTTAAGGCGTTACGATGGCATAGGCCTTTGGTAAAATCTCATATAGGGAGGGGATTACCCAACCGACACGATTATGTGAGGGCTTTTATATTTTCGTTTTGGGCATACAATACAGGAAGACCCCTTGTCTGAATTAAGTGAGTTAAAACAGTTCGGAAGTGTGCAAGAATTCCTTGATCAATTCGATGGGCTACTTAATGAAGTAGAATTGTCAGAGGAATACTTAATTAGCTGTTTCTTGAAGGGACTAAAACCTGAGATTGAAGTCCAAGTGAGAATGTTGGGACCAAGGACTCTAATGAAGGCATACAGTTTCGCCAAGTTGGTTGAACACTCTTTGAAATTACAAAAGGAACTAAGTCAGATGTTGTTGAGGAGATCCAGGGCTCTTCTACCTGCCCCAACCTCGGCGTGGCATTCCAATTCAAGAGGATACTTGCAGAACCAAGGAACTAACCAGAAAAAACTCACTGAAGGTGCTAGGTTACCTAGCTCTAGTGAGAAAGCTGTGATGAGGACAGCCAAAAGACTTTCTGCAGCTGAGATGGATGAAAAGAGGGCTAGGGGTCTGTGCTTTTGGTGTGATGAAAAGTTCACTCCTGGGCACAACTGCAGGGAAAGGAAATAACTCTATTTCTTGGAAGTGGAGGAAGAGGAAGAAGAGTAGGAGTTGAATGATGGTTTAAGTGAAGAAGAAGTCACCGATGAGTGTGCTTTGAGCCCTCAAATGTCAGTCCATGCTCTAGATGGGATAGTGGATTACAAAACTATGAGGGTAAAGGGTGGAATCAAAGGGAAGATGGAACATGTGTTATAGATTCAGGGTCCACTCATAACTTCATGGACCTAGAAACTGTTAAGAAACTTGGTTGCAGATTGGAAAGGATTCCTCCTTTCTCTGTAGCAGTTGCTAATGGCAACAGAGCGCACAGCTCCTTTATGAGCAGAGGAGTAGCATGGAAGATGCAGGGAGTAGAGTTTCGAGCTGACATGCTGGTAATGTTTTAGGTGGTGCAAATGTTGTTCTAGACATACAAGGCTCATAACACTAGGGGATATCAAATGGAATTTTAGGCAATTAAAGATGGAATTTCAAATTGGAGGAAAGACGGTTTCTTTTAGAGGAAGCACACCAAAGGAACCTCAGCTGCTAGAAAGATGCAAAGGGTTCTTGCTAAATCTGGTCAGCTCAGCATGATGTTCACAACCTTTGTACAACTCAGTGAACAATAGCGCATTAGCATGCACTCTCAAGAATTAGAGGTCCCTAGTGATTTGCAGAGGCTACTAGATGATTATTCCTCCCTTTTCGACGTACCAACTGCCTTGTCTCCCCACAGAACTCATGATGATAAGATAATACTTACGGAAGGAACATCATCAATCAATGTTAGGCTATACAGATATCCTGCTAGCTAGAAGGATGAGATAGAGAAGATGATCCAAGAGATGCTGGAATTTGGGGCAATCAGACCCAGTGTAAGCCCATACTCGTCTCTTATTGTCATGGTTAAGAAGAAAGATGGATCATGGAGGCTCTGTATTGATTATAGGCAGCTTATGGAAACACAGTCAAGGACAAATTCCCCATACCAGTTATAGAGGAGTTGTTAGATGAATCGGGAGGGTCCAAATATTTCTCTAAGTTGGACCTAAGATCTGGTTATCACCAGATCAGGATGACTGATAAAGATATAGAGAAGATAGCTTTCAGATCTCATAATGGCCACTATGAGTTCGTAGTTATGCCATTTGGATTAACGAATGCTCCCACAAACTTCCAGAGCTTAATGAATCAAATATTCCAGCCTTACCTAAGAAAGTGTATACTAGTGTTTTTGGATGATTTACTCGTCTAGAACACTACATGGCCAGACCATTTATTGCACTTACAATAAGCTTTTCAGTTTTTAAAGAAGAACACCTTATTTGTAAAGCTCAGCAAGTGTTCTTTCGGGAGGACATAAGTAGATTACCTGGGCCATATCATTATTGAAGAAAGACTGACTACGGATCCTAGCAAATTCAAGTGATGAAGGACTGAACAATGCCTAAGACAGTCAAATAACTCAAGAGGGTTCCTAGGATTAACTGGCTATTATCGGAGTTTTGTCAAAGAATATAGGGTTAAGGCTAGACCACTAACTAATCTGTTAAAAAAGGACAGGTTTGAATGGTCAGCAGAAGCCACTGTGACATTCGAACAGCTTAAGGCAACTATGACCACTACACCTTTATTGGCTTTGCCAAACTTTGCCTTGGAGTTTGTGATTGAAACATATGCTTGTGGGCTAAGTATATGGGAATTTTTTATGCAAGCTGCGCATCCCCTTGCTTATATGAGCAAAGCACTAGGCTCCAAACACCTCATATTATCAGTTTATGAGAAGGAGATGTGAGCAATAGTTACAACTATTGACAAGTAGATACCTTATTTGATGGGGAGACATTTCACTATTAAAACTGATCACCATCCACTTAAATATCTGTTGGAGCAAAGAGTATCAACACCTAGTCAACAGAAATATGTTGCTAAGCTAATGGGATATGATTATACTATGTTCTATAAGAAAGGCAAGGAAAATTTTGTAGCAAATGCATGTCTAGGTACCCAATAGACGAAGCTTAACTCTTTAACAATATCAACTATTACTCAAATTTCACCTTAAGGATCAGAAGTTCATATGCTGGAGATGCACACCTAAAACAACTAATACATCAACTCAAGATGATCCCATATCCTCTCTCATATATATATGCTACAGGAGGAGCTTTTATACCGGAAGGGGAAAATTGTTGTTGGTTGTGACAAGACTCTTAAGGAGGATATTTTGCATTCCTTTCATGATAGTGCTGTGGGAGGGCATTCTGGTATGGCTGCTACTTTATACAGATTTAGCCAAGTTTACTACTGGAGGAAAATGAGAATTGATGTATACCAGCATATCAGACAATGTGAAGTCCGTCAGAAGTGCAAAGGGGAAAATGTTATCTATCCTGGACACTTACATCCCCTTCCCATACCTCAAAAGGTTTGGCAAGATATCAGTTTGGATTTCATTAAAGGACTCCTTAAATCCCGCAATAAGTCTGCCATATTGGTAATGGTGGATTGATTGAGTAAGTATGCCCATTTTGTCAGCTTAGTGCATTCCTATACTGCTGCTGCAGTAGCTCAACTTTTATTGGATCATATATACAAGTTACGTGGCTTACTACAGACTAGTCAGTGACTGAGATGTAGTTTTCATGAGTAAGTTCTCGCAAGCTCTATTTGAGGTTCAAGGAGTTCAGCTGGACCACTTTTCTACATACCATCCTCAATCAGATAGGCAGACTGAGAGTGTCAACAAGTTTTTGGAGAGGTACCTCAGGTGCATGTGTAGTGATACGCCTAAAGAGTGGGCAAAGTGACTTCCCCTTGCAGAGTGGTGGTATAATACCACTTACCATTCTGCCATTAAAATGGCCCCCTATGAGGTATTATATGGTCAGAAACCACATGCCGTATGTGACTCATTGCTTATTGGTGGAGGAGGTTGATAGGAGCATACGGGCAAGAGAAAACACTATATGACTCTTGAAGTATAATCTACAGTTAGCCCAAGCGAGAATGAAAGCTCAAGCTGATAAGAAGAGATCACATAGATCTTTTGAAGAAGGAAATATGGTTTATGTCAAGCTACAACCTTGCAAGCAAATGTCATTAAAAGGACACTCCTATCACAAGCTAAATGCTAAGTATTTTCGTCCCTTTAAAGTCTTAAGGAAGATGGGCATAGTTGCTTACCAGTTGGACCTCTCTTCTCATGCCAAGATACACAATACCTTCTATGTCTCATTACTAAAAAAGCATTTGGGGGACAAACCTGCAGTTCCCGACTTGCCTATCTCATTATCTCCTCATGGTTACATTGTTCTGTAACTAGAAAGAGTACTAGGCACCAGGGAAGTGACAAAGGGCACCAGGACTAATTCTCAAGTCTTGGTTAAATGGCTCAACTATCCATTGGAAGATAGCACTAGGATGGATGTATACTCTCTCAAGCAGCAATTTCCTCAGTTTGTCCTTGAGGACAAGGACTCTTAAGTGGGGGAAGATTTATTACATACCAGTTGCAATATATTTTGTTAGGGGTGTCTTTGTATATATAATAAGTACATGAGTTATAAGTCAATTACTACACTATTTAGTTAGTGGGTTAAAGAGGTCGTTAGGGTCGTTACAAAGCAGTTAACGGATCCACTAGATATAAGCAATTGAAGGAACATTGTATGGATTACATTTAGATATTATACAAGTAACCAGTACTCTCTCTCTTTCTCTCTTAATCTCGATTAACTCTCATTACTCTACTGTTCAGAGGCTATTATGCAAATCTTAGCTTCTTAGGTTGTGCAATTCAGTATTCTTTGTTGTGTACGTTACAAGGTCATGGGTTCGAACTATGGAAATAGACTCTTGTAGAAATGCAGGGTAAGACTGTATATAATAGATCCTTGTGGTCTGGCTTTTTTCCGGATCCTGCGTACATCGGGAGCTTAGTGTACCGGGCTGCCTTTTTAGATACAGACATTCATGATACACAATCCTGCCTAACTGATATCTCTATCTGGTTCCTTAATCAAATGTGTTAATTTTTGGGTCCATATTATAAGTGTAATATGTATTGGTTGGTTTTGGTTGAAACTTGAAACGTCAATTCACGAGAAACATTCGTAAGTGTAGTCTTGTTTGGATCCCACGAGCGTAGCCTAGTCAGTTGAACACTCTTCATTGAATAATTATATTGTAAATATAAAAAATTAAACTTCATTTATATACATAAAAAAATACTTTGTATATATATATATATATTAAATATTAAACGTCCTTAGTGAAATTCTTGACTTCACCACTATCTCCATCTTTCATATTGATTTTAACAATGGTGAAAAAAGATCAAACTTCGTTGTAAATTGACAAGAAACTGATTTATCTACATCAGCAATATTCGAGAAAGTTTAACTTCCAACTTCTCTCCAATCAAAGACTTCACAGGCCTAGAGAAAATAAAATGACTTCATTCGCACTCGTCAATTATCGATATCGAGTCAGCGTCCTAACTTTTCTCGTAATTTTATTACTGTGTATGGTCCTACTTTTCTCAAAGTGATATTTTTAGTTGAGGTGGAATCAACATTCAACACTACATAAAGTTAGATCACCAAGTGCCATTCTTTTGACGTATGAAAGTTATATTCGATTAATAATCGAAAGTGACAGACGAAACAAATGAAAGAATAAGTTGACTAAGTAAAGCCCTGACTCTTTTTAAGCGAAGCAGGAAGCTAAGATAACTCCAGCAAATTATCCACACAAATAAAAAGGAAGACCAAGAAACAATGAGGTCTGGAAATCTGTCTATGGACACATTCATGGAAGAAGGCGAGTCCTTTGTTTCTAATACTGATGCCATCATCTTTGGCACTTCTGATATTTCAGGTTGGACACAAAGCCTGATCTCAGATCCCAACGTTCCTGATTCGTCTAATTCAGTGAGTGTAGACGACCACCTGAAGCAGATTTCAACTGCTGCAGGCGGTAGTGATGATATGATTGTGTCATCAGGTGCAACTTCCAGGATATTTAATAGTAGTGCTGATTTCAGGGCATCTTCTAGGAATATTAGTGCTGTTTGCAATAATTACTGCGATAAAGTTGCGGAGGAAGGATCAGAGAACAGTAACAGAATGAGATCTCGGGATGGTCTTGAACTTTGTTTAGGTTGGAGTATCGGCAGTGAGGCAGTGAACGAAGAACTACTTGTCAAAATCTTAATGGCTTGTGGCGAGGCAGTCCAACGAAACAACCTAAATCTAGCTGACGCATTAGTCAGGCTCATAATAGAACATGCAGTTTCACAATTTGGAGCAATTAAAAAAGTGGCAATTTGTTTCGCTGAAGCTTTGGATCAAAGGATTCAAGGAATGAATTTAGAAGATAGTATGGAATTCTCTTGTTACGCGGACTACCTCATGCAGATGCGCTTCCATGAGGTTCGTCCGTACCTCGAATTCGCCTATTCTACTGCCAATCGAGCTATTTTCGACGCCTTTGCCAATTCCAGTAGAGTACATATAATTGATTTCAGCTTGAACGAAGGTCCGCAATGGCTAGCACTTATGCAGGATTTCGCTTTACGTCCTGGCGGTCCACCGGCTTTTCGGCTCACTGGAATTGGCTCACCACAGCCCGATAACACTAACGCCTTACGGCAACTCGAGTGGAAGCTAGCCGCGTTTGCCGATAGATTTGGCGTAGAATTTGAATTCCGTGGAATTGTGGTGGATTCTTTAGCCGATGTTGATACTGCCATTTTGGATATTAGGCCTAGTAATTACGAACAAGTGGCTGTGAACTCTATTTTCGAGCTTCAGCATCTGTTGTATACGCCAGGCGAAGTCGAGAAGGTACTCAATTCAATCAAAGAGATGCATCCGAAGATTGTGACCATAATCGAAGAAGAAGCAAATCGAAGTGTCTTTATGGACAAGTTTAACATCGCATGGTCTTGCTATTCAAAAATATTTGATTCGTTGGAGAACTCTGAATCAACTGATCAGCACAACATCGGTGACTCAAGGTTGGTGCATGAGTACCTAGGTCAGCAGATCAATAACATGGTGGCTTGCGAATTAGGAACTGAGCGAGTTGAGACGCTGAGTGAATGGCGAGTGAAGATGAACTCAGCCGGGTTCAACCCGGTTCAGCTAGGTCCAAGCACGTACGTGCAAGCAACAATGATTTTGTCCATGTTTCAAAATAAGGATGGATATCGGATAGAACAAAATGATGGGTGTCTTTCGTTGAGTTGGCATGGTCGCCCACTCATTTCCACCTCTGTTTGGCAGCTTACGCAGCCGAGTCTAGGCTAGTCAGTCATGGATGAACTCGTTATATATGATATATCAGTAATAGTAATTGTTTACCATTAAAAACGGATAATAATTGAATTTGTATGCGGTTTTAAGGATATGTAGATTAATTCAATACGAGTGATTAATGACGTTAGATTAAGCAAATAAAAGACATAATAAATGACCGAACCAATGTCTCGCTTTACCCGTACACAGATAGTCCCCTCGTTTCTCGGAGAGTAGGCTTGCCGAAACGATGAGAAACGACAGATGACTCTGGTTCCTTCCTTCGTACGTTACGACGACGGAGCCAAAACGTCCCATTAATCGCATTGTTCTGACTTCGGACACGTGTCGCCCACTGACAGGTTGCCTCCGAATATGAAGCGTCGGTTGTTTCCCTATAAAGCCTCCTTCCTTTGTCCTTTTTCTACTTTTCGACCAAACTGCTATCTTCGAGCTTTCAGCCATTATCAAAACCTTCTTTAAACCTTCCTATCTTCATCCTTGTTGTCCAATCTCTATAAAAATCTCCAGATCTCTGTCCAAACTTTTTTCAAATCTTCATACTTTGTTCTTCATCTTCAAAACCCGTTTTTCCAAGACTTTGCGTTCTTTTCTCAAATTTTCAAACACTTCCCCAGATGACAATGGCGAAAACATCAAAAACCATTCCTCAACAAGTTGCCTCTTCATATTCTCCACCGACTGCTGGTACTGAAGCGGTCGCCCCTGAGGTGGTTGCCCTCGAAACGGCCCCCCTTATTGTGGCTACTAACGAGCCGACCCCGAAGCCTCCCTTGTCGACGTTATTCTCGGTGGTTGCTCAATTGCAGTTGACTTTAAAGTCGAGAAGCCCTCGCGCAAACTGGACCGGGGTGAAGGAGTTTCGAGGTACATATGTTCCATGACTAAGGATGTTCTTCCCATAGTTCGTAAGAACTGCAATTGGGAAGACAAGAACATAGTGGTCCCTGGGCCCGAGGACGCCGTCACTATCCACTTGGAGAGGTACTTAAGTGTTTACACTTATCCCTTCACACTTGGCCCAATAGACCCGATTGTCCTAGACTTTTGCAAGAGATACGAGGTGTGCCTCGGGTAAATCCACCATCATTGTGGAGGATCGTGATCCTCCTCCACTACTTCGTGAACAAGACCGGATCTCGTCGGTTCACGATCGGCCACGTGCTTTGATTATACAGTCCCTAGATGTTCTGAGGGGGACTAATCAAGCTTGCTGGCAGGGGCGCTTTGTCCGAGAGAAGACCGAGGATTTTATCACCCTGCAATACATGCCATTTCCTAAGAAGTGAAATGCATCTAGTAAGTGCAACTCCCTCTTTCACCATCAAAAATCATTCTTCTTTCATTTATATCTTCTTATTCATGCTTTTGGATGTGCAACTGTTTTTGGGTACTGAATGCGGTCCCCCGATTAAAGGAGTGGATCGAGGACATCTGTACTCAAATGTCGTACTTTGAGCGCACATGGCGCGGACTTTTGAAGGGCCGATGAGAGGCCCTTTCTCATAGTAAGGCCTCTTTCCGAGTAGCCAACATTATGTCTTCCCCTTTTATTTTACTAAATTCCTCTCCTTCTTTGTTGTTGTAGGTTTGCCTAAGAGCACTGAACTTAGGCCTTTGGAAGGGTATAAAGATGTGCCCCCATCTATTGATCCCTCTGTTGCTGCCACGGAGGAAAAAAAGAAGAGGAAAAGAAAATCCTCAGGTTCCGAGGTCGAGAAACCGAAGAAACGGGTGCTCCGCAAACCCAAGAGGAGCTCCAGGTCCTGGGTGCCTGACTCCAACTCCCTCCTCCAGCTTAGGGATGAGATGAAGGATGAATCTATTTTTGTAACCCAGGGGACAACCTATCCCGGGGACTGGGATGCATCCGAGGGGGAGACTCGCGAGATCGACCCTCCTCATACTCAAAAGACCGACGTAGATATCCGAGATGAAACTTCCCAGGATCCGGCTCTGCTTCAAAGGAAGCGCCCGACGTAATCGAGATCTCGGGGACGCCCTTATATACAAAGTCTATGCTCGACGAGGCCCAAGCGAGAAAGAAGAAATCCAACGAGGGGGGCCAGGGTGCGGAAGATCCCTTTCACTCCTTTTTCGACGGAGTAGATTCGTTCGCATTGGAAGATTTCTTCGGTCTGGTTTACCTGGAGGTTCTGAAGAAAGTCACTTCCTTAGATGCTGGCGGGCCGAGTTCAAGCCCAAAATTAGTCAATCAGTTTCGTGCTACGAGTGTGGACCCTGGTCGCAAGAGGTCGATTATACTGACCGTCTTGGAGGATGCCGGGGTTTTGCCTGCTCCTCTGCGGATAGCTAGCTACCTCCAATGCCTGGTGACTGAGGAGGACCAGGCCAAAATGAATGTGGTGAACGCACCATGCCTTTTAATGAGGCGCAGCAGGCGCTGAACCAGGTAAGGCATCGTTTCCTTCCATCTATCTACAGTTATCTATGTTTGATGTTTCTCACGTTGTCTTTTTTCAGGCCTTGGTACTTCATCTTGAGAGTTTCCTGGGATATTGGGTTGAAGTCAATCAACTCGAGCTCGAGATCAAGGAGCTTGCCTAAAAACAGGACATGTACAAGCTTCTTGGTGAGCAATAGGAGTGGGTCACCAAGAACCTCCAGGCCGAGCTGGATGCGGCTCAGAAACAGTCATCAACCTTAAGGCAGGTGCATGCAGACTTGGTGGAAAAAGTAAAGGTTTTCAAAGTTAGAAATGGAAGTCAGGTCGCAGAGGCTAACAACAATACTTCGCAGGTCTTGCAGAAGATCGACTAGATCGACCAACTCCGCAAGGAGATGGATGAGATCCAAGTGATGGCCGACAAGTGGAAAAACAAGATGGACCTATTGGCCTCGAAAAAGGAAACTGCCCAGGCCAAGCTGTCTTCGATGGAAGTCCAGCTTCGGGTGGCAAAGGAGAAGGCCCATGCACGAGCTCGACAAAATAAGGACCTCCAAGCTCAACGGGGCTCGGCCATCGCTGAACAGGATGCCCTTGGAAAGGAGCTCGAAATAACAAGGTCCAAGTTGAAAGCAATCTTGTCTGATGCTGATGAGATGGTGGCCCAATATAAAGCCGATGTTGAAGCAGCCGAGGCCCACCTGAAGACTACTGCTGAGTATGTGAGTCGGTTTTCTCAGAGGAAGACCCTCGAAGAAATACATGCCCGAGGCTTCGACCTATCTGCCGAGATCGAAGAGGCAAAATGGCTCGAGGTCGAGGCCAAGAGGCTAGCTGAACCCCGAGGTGAAGAGGGCTCCGAGGGCTCTGAAAAATCCAAAGGCGCCAACGGTTCTGGTGACGAGTCGAGTTCTTGTGAAGACCAGGCGGAGATACCTTAGGATTTTCTTTTTTGTTTTTGTATATTGTATATATATTTTGTTGAGGCCATTTTTATTGGCCTTTGTAAAGATATTCTGGGATATATAAAAAAAAAATCCCTTTTGGAATTTTTATAAGTCTATTATCTTCAACATCTTTACAGTTGCAAACATTTATAATGCCTTAACACATAATCAAGCATAGTAATAAGTCATTTTTCGGAGGCCCGAACAGGACCTGTCCTCGATGCAATTTTTGTTTAAACTTATGGATGCTCGGATTGACCGAAAATTTCCCCAAGATGCTAGTTTAAATGTTTTTAGACTATGACTTTGCTGAGGGTAAACTTTGAGTAGGTTCCGAATTTTGTTGAAGGCCTTAAGTTTTGATTACGGGCTTCGGACGTCTCCGAATTATTTTTAGGGTGGCCGTCGCCTTTTAGGTTTAGGCACTGTCTAATAGGTTTTGTGCCTCCGAGTTTCGATAACCCGTGCCACTCGAACTTATTTCGAATGACGGTCCCCGAGTGGGGGTAGCCCTTTGGGCTCGGATAGGGGTGGCCCTTGGGCTCGATAGTATCCGGGTAGGAAGAGCCCTTAGGCTCGATACTTTTAAGAAGCAAAAAATGTTTGTTAGCAAGGTAGATGTGAGCACATGATTTTTACCGTACCCTTATTAAAAATCATTTAGTAATTTTTAATTAATTATTAGTCATTTTAGGATTTTGTTAGGTTTTTAATTACTTATTTATTAATTAATTAACCCACGAAATTACCAAAAAATATCATGCATTGCATTTAGGATTTATTTTTTACATTTTTAGGATTAAGTTAGTGATTGTTGATTTCATAAAATTGGAAAATCATAAAAATAGAGCATTTTTACACTCTTTTAGTTTTAATGTTTAATTCATAGAATCTAGCATTATGGTAATTGTTATAAATAGTTAATTTAGTTTAATGTCACATTTTAAATAAACTAATATTTTAGTTGCTAAGTATTCTAGTTATTAAAATTAAAAAGGGAGTTTAAAATAAATAATTAAGGGGTATAATAATAAGAAGAAGAATTCGGAATGGGCCAGTTTTTAAAAAACTAAACCGAGCCCAAATCATTTTAAAATCAGATCGGCCCAAGTCCAATCCTTTAAAAAATCGGATGGCATCTGGACCGTTGATCTTAACAAGATCAACGGTCCGGAACTAACCTACCCCTACTATAAAAGTGTTCTTAACCAAACCCTACCCCCACCCCCTTTTGCACTTCCGCCCTTTTGCTCCCAAACGACCCCTTACCCTTCAAACCCTAGCCGCCCAACCTCGACCCCGTCGCCGTGGTCTTTTCCGACCACCTTTTCCGGCCAGAACCCACCCCCAATCACTCCCCAAAACACCACCATCCTTTCCCCCACTCCGACCGACACCCACAACACCATCATGACCCGAAATTTCCACCCAATAAACAAAAATCAGAAAAAATCCCTAAAATGGAAAGCTTTCGAATTCGGGACCCAAGAGTTGATTTTGAAGCTAAAAGAACAAGCTTTAGTCGAGTGTTCTTAACAAGAACACAAGATTAAAGTTACTTCTTTGGTTCCAAAATCAGATTTTTAGAAGGGTTTTCTTTTCGGTTCGAGGTAACACTTTCTTTTTCCCCCTGTTTTTATTTTTATTTTCCGGCAACATCATCTTCTACTCCTTCTTTACCCACTTCAATTTCTGATTTTTAGGGTTTTACAAAAATGGCCAGATTTTGCTTTGACTAGGTTAGTCCGTAAATTAGGGAAAAAGGGCCAAGTTATTAAGTGGCTATTGTTTAAAAGGGTTACGGACAACTAGAGGGGGTTAATTAGAAATAAAAGTGACTTAAGGGGGAAAAGGATAATTTCAAAAGATCCCAACAGATTTCTGTTGAGATTTTGTTAAAAGAATCACATGCAATCGGTGTG
>MCJB01030266.1:0-11882 GCA_002018475.1 Nicotiana obtusifolia | reverse complement strand
AGAATTTAGGGGGTGAGGATTCGGTTAGGATATCTTAACAGAAGGGAATAAAAATCTAAAAAATCCATAAGGGGTGGGGTGCTAGGTCTGCTTTGTTTTATTATAAAATAACAGAGAGGTCGTTTACAGAGGGGGGGAGTGAAAAACAGGAGGTCGTCTTACAAAGAGAGAGGTCTAAGTCGGAAAAGAATTGAAAGAGAAAGGAGATAAAAAAAAACCGAGGAGTCCAAGTCGAAAAAGAATTCAAAGAAGATAGAAAAAACAGAGTTCAAAAACTGATAGAATCCATGCTTTGTTATTGAATGATCAAAGAAGACTGTTCGGAGTTTGGCTTTGATTAATCGCGGTCGCAGCTGATTGTTCAATGTTTGCTTCGTCGAAGTTGTCTAAGTATTCGCTTCACATAGGTATGACTCGGAACCTTCTTGTATTCTCGATTAAGAATATGAAATAAATGGACTGATTCTGCTTAATTTACTTATTTACAATTGATGAATATCCTTGTACTATTGAATGACTGTTGCTGGAATGTTCCTCTTTTGCTCAAAATGTTGCTTCTATGTGTTCTGTCTGTCCGTTCGTCTATGACTGATAATCAGTATTCAGTATTGCTAAAACATTTATTAGCTCACATTTTATGTCACATCGTTTTGATTAGCTTGTTCATTTGTAGCTGATAAACAGCCCTATTTGTATCAAGTTTAAATGAAGTCCTGTTATACGTGAAATGATCATATACACTGCCTTAATCTGTGCAATCAGCATACATGTTCCTGTTACTATTTCATTATTAATAACTGTTGCTCAGTCGATATGATTATTTTGGTGCTTCCTTTATGTTGACGTCGAATCTAATTGAGTTCACAATGGCCAGAAGCCATTTTGGTTTCATTATAGTACTTAGACAATCTCTGAAATCCTCAATGTTGCTGTTAGATCTTAAATGGGAGTTATTTAATGATTTTGTTTTGTTTGTCATCAACTGTAATTGATTCTGCTACTGTCTTCTATTGTTAGCACATACGTACTGCTGTTAGATCGTTAAAAAATATAACCGAACTTAGCGATATTGCTGCGCCATTACCATTTCATTTTTGGTCGGTCGAACGTGGCTAAAATCGATTGAAACTGACTATAAAAATTGTCCAGAAGATTGCTAATAATGACACTGCCCTGTTTTTTTTTTTTTTTGGTCAATTGTGTTGAAATTGGGTCAGCACTCAAAATTAGGAGGGCAAAATGCCATGGCAATCTAGTGCGCTTGACTCTATAATTAATTAAGAAACTCGCAGTTATCTTTGTTAAATTGGTTTGATGCCCAATCACTGTTCCAACGAGAATTTATGCTCCGTTTGCTTGGCCAATTTAAGCGTTGAGAATTCATCCTAAATCTATCATATTAATGTTGTTATTCTGGATAGTAACATTGTTAATAAACAAATCGAAAGTTATAATTGTGAGTGATTTCAATGACTGTGTTTAGCAACTAAATTGTGGTTGGCTAATTTTAAGAAGTTTATTGTACTATCGATATAAAGTTTTATATGTAATCATACTTATTAATTTGACCGTTGTGTTTATGATTGAGTGTGAATCGATTGATCTAACTTAGAATGAATATTATGGAATTGTGCTACTAGCATAAGGTTCAGAACGCAGTCACCCTTACGAATTATTGGCCGTGCTTATAGTTGAATGTTTTCCATGAGAATCTGTGTACTTTAGAAATTCATTTGTTCACCCTTGCATAACCATTGGCTACATTTGCAAATCTTCTTATATTAGAAGTCTGAAATTAGGCTTAATTCGTTACTCATGGGAGACTAACATAATAATAAAAGTTCTTTAAGGTTAGTAGGGGTGTGCTATGCTATTAGTGACAATTACTAATGGCCCTCTTAATTAATTAAATGTAAGACTAAAATAATCAATTCTCGAATGCCTTAGACTTCCGTAGCTTGATCTTTTAGGCGCGAATAATTATGTTGTCGCTATGGGTACGGTTTCCGTGACATAGTGATAATGCCAACTTTCGGGAGTGCCTTTTAGGTGACCCGATTTAAACAATTTAAAATAATAAAAGCGTTATAATTAAATTGAGGTGCACCATACCAAATTAATTTGCGAACATATGGCCCTCATTAATTAAACACATAGAAGAATCGAGGTGTGCTATTTAGCGAATTCCATGGCCCTCGACAAATTAAAAAATGCGTAATTTGCTTTAGGCGCGTTAGTATATTAATTCAATTTTCTAAATTCGGGTGCGCATTTATGTGACCCACATTCCAAATCTCAATGTTAAATTAAATGTTACAAGTTGCGGGTGCATTTATGTGACGTAATTTGTAACATATTTTGATTGACATTGCAATTCTTGATAAATTTTAAAAGCGGAAAAGTAAAATGAGGCAAAATGCACTATAGGTTAATAACAGATATAAAAATCAAATAATAAGCCGATTACGACAATAAAGCGACCGTGCTAAAACCACGGAACCCGAGGGTGCCTAACACCTTCCCGCGGGTTAATAGAATTCCTTACTTAGAATTTCTGGTTCGTAGACTTCGTTAAGAAAGTCGAACTTTTTCCTCGATCTGGGATAAAACTGTGACTTGGAACACCAATTTAAAATTTCCAAGTGGCGACTCTGAAAATAATTCAATAATCCCATTTCGATTAATATCACTTTAATTGAAAAAAAACTCTTTTTACATATTCCTCTCGGGGAGTGTACGAAAAGAGGTGTGACAGTAGAAACTTTCTTTCATTTCTGTGTGTAACGTACAAGCGTGTAAAAGCTTGTATTATGGATGAGGTGGCCTACATGGGCACGGTTCATTTGACCATTTGACCCTTATAATAAAACTTATCCACCGAGCCTAGACTATTCAAGCACAAAGTTTCCTTCGTTGCGAAAAATCTTGACCTGAGAGTGATGGACCCCGGTATTCGAGGTGGATCTTTGAAAGGGCTCGGATATTGTTGATGTGACCATTGACTCCAATTTAAAACCGGTCTTCGACTCTAAGTTAGCACGATTTACTGTTGACTCGTTAAAACCTTGTTGGAAAACTCATTTGGGACAAATTTGGTTCAAGGAAAAAAAAGTGCAACGCGTGCCTTCAGACCCAACAACTATATTTTCTTTGGCTATTGCCTGCAAGTGTTAGCCCAATTCATAATATAAAAAAAGAAAGAAGAAGAAACTGAATGAGGTTGTACCTTAGAAGTAGTATCGTTTTAAGTGGGTCACGTTCCACTTGTTTGGTAGCTATGTGTCGTTTCCTGCTTCGAGTTTATACTAACCTTTACCGGTACTCGATATGGTCCTTCCCAATTCGGTCCCAGCTTCTCTTCATTCGAGTTCCGGGTGTTCAGTATTACACTTCTTAACACCAAGTCCCCAATATTAAAGTGTCGGAGGTTGGCTCTTTAATATCTTTCTATCCGCTTCTTATAGGCGTCCAACTAGACTAGGGCGGCCTCGTGCCTCTCATCCAGTAGTTCTAGGCTCGTGCTCATGGTCTCACCGTTTAATTCTTCGATTGCATATCGGAACCTGAGGCTCAGTTCTTCCACCTCAACCGAAATTAGCGCTTCGGCACCGTAGACCAATGAAACCGGAGTGGCCCCCGTACTGGATTTTGAAGTCGTGCAGTAGTGCAGAATTTTCTTCCATTTTCCTTTGGCATCGGTCAACCTTTTCTTAAGGTTTTGAAGGATGGTTTTGTTCGTCGACTCTGCCTATCTGTTCCCACTAGGTTGATACGGTGTTGACAAGATCTTTTGGATCTTATGGTCCTCAAAAAATTTGCTTACCTTGATGCCGGTGAACTGCTTCCCATTATCACATACTATCTCGGCCGGTATACCAAACCGGCATATTATGTGGTCCCAAACGAAGTCAATGGCCTCTTTTTCCCGGACCTTCTCAACCGCTTGAGCTTCGGCCCATTTAGAGAAATATTCAGTCATAAATAGTATAAATTGAGCCTTACCGGGTGCCCATGGTAGGGGACCCTATTTCATGAGCGACCAAGACGATTGGATTGAATGTAGTAACTCCCCGAGTTGATGGATCATTGATGCGTGCCTCCGACAGTTCATTGCATTTCTGCAGAAAGTCCTTGCATCTTTCTCCATGTCAATCCAATAATAGCCGGCTCTGATTATCTTAAGAACCAACGGTTCTACCCCCGAATGGTTTCCGCAGGTGTCTTCGTGAACTTCCCTCAAAACATATTCGGTGTCTCCCGGCCCCAAGCATATGGCGAGTGGGCCATCTAACGTTCTTCTGAATAGAGTATCTTCGGATAGGCTAACCCGACTGCCTTTGTAAGCAGAGCTCTCGATTCTTTGGGATCCGAGGGCAACTTCCTAGTCTTCAAGTAGTTTATATACTTGTTTCTCCAGTCCCAAGTTAAACTCATTGAGTTTATCTCGGCATGGCCTTCTTCCACTACTGATTTCATGAGTTATACAACCATTCTTGAGCTGAATTCATCGTCATCAATCGATGACCCCAAGTTAACCAGAGCATCGGCTTTGGTATTCTGATCCAGGGGCACATGTTGTAGGGTCTATTCCTTGAATCGATGCAGCATTACCTGTAGTTAATCCAAGTATCTTCGCATTCGTTCCTCTTTCACTTCGAATGTCCCATTGACTTGATTTATCACAAGGAGGGAATCGCATTTAACTTCGATCACTTCGGCCCCCAGTTTTTTAGCCAATTCGAGACCTACAATCATGGCCTCATACTCGGCCTCGTTGTTAGCCAATTCCACAGTTCTAATAGATTGCCTAACTATGTTACCCATAGGCGGCTTCAACACGATGCCGAGTCCGGACCCTTTTGCGTTTGAGGCACCGTTCGTAAAGAGGGTCCAGATTCCTAAGGAGGTCCAAGTTAACAACAAATCCTTTTTGACTTCGGGTATTAAGGCCGGCGTGAAGTCGGCCATGAAGTCTACCAAAATTTGAGATTTATTGGTAGTTCAGGGTCGATATTCGATATCGTACCCGCTAATTTCCACGGCCCATTAGGCCAATCGTCCCGAGAGCTGGGGTTTGTGCATTATGTTCCTCAATGGGTAAGTAGTTACGACACATATGGGATATCATTGAAAATATGGCTTTAACTTCCTGGAGGCGCTTAGCAAAGCAAGCGCCAATTTCTCCAGGTGAGGACACCTTATTTCGGCCTCGCGTAGAGTCTTGCTAACATAATAGATAGGAAATTGCGTACCTTTCTCCTCCCCGACTAAGACTCCACTTATCGCTATCTCGGATACTGCAAAGTACAGGTACAACTACTCGTCTACCTTCGGAGTAAGAAGCAAAGGTGGACTCGAAAGGTACCGTTTGAGTTCTTCCAAAGCTTGCTGGCACTCCGGGGTCCACAAAAAGTTATTCTTCTTCTTCAATTAATAACAAGAACCAATGGCTCTTATTGGAGGACCTTGATATGAACTGACCTAGGGCGGCTATGCGCCCAGTTAACCTTTGAACGACCTTAACATTGTCCACCACGGTAATGTTTTCTATAGCTTTGATTTTGTCGGGATTGATCTCGATCCCCCGGTTGGACACCATGAATCCAAGGAACTTCCCGTACCCGACCCCGAATGCGCATTTCTCCGGGTTCAGCTTCATTTTGTATTTTTTCAGTATGTTGAAGATTTCCTACAGATGTTTCAAATGGTCCTCTGCTCGCAGAGACTTAACTAACATGTCATCAATGTAAAGCTCTGTTAATTTTTCTATTTGTTCTTCGAACTTTCGATGTACTAGGCGTTGGTAAGTGGCACGGGCATTTTTAGTCTGAACAGCATTATGTTATAACAATAGGTGCTGAATTTAGTGATGAAGGAAGTTATTTCTTGATTGCCTGGGTCCATCCGGATTTGGTTGTACCCGGAATAGGTGTCGAGAAAGCTGAGTATCTCGTGGCCGGCCGTCGTATCGATCATGTGACAAATGTTAGGAAAAGGAAAATAGTCTTTCGGGCATGCCTTGTTCAAGTCTTTGTAATCTATGCACATTCTTAATTTATTTTCCTTATTAGGCACTACCACTATGTTAGCTAACTAATCCGGGTACTTAATTTCCCGAATTGAACCTATTTTATGGAGTTTGGATACCTTGTCTTTGATGAATGCATGCTTGACTTCGGACTGAGGCCTCCTCTTCTATTTAACCGGGCGAAACTTCATATCCAAGCTTAGCTTGTGAGTAGTTATTTTTGGCGGGATCCCTGTCATATCAAGATGGGACCAAGCGAAACAATTTATGTTAGCTATAAGGAATTCAATGAGTTTTCTCCTGAGCTCGGGAGTTAACCCCGTGCCCAGGTATACCTTTCGATCGGGCAAGTGTTCGATCAATACGACTTGCTCCAGCTCCTTAATCTTTGACTTGGTGGCATCGGAATCGTCAGGGACGATGAACGACCTGAGAACTCCATAATCATCATCCTCACTTGTTTTTTGCTTCTCTATTTCGATCGGGGCCGGTGTCGGTGATTGCTATTTAGTTTCTTCCTTCCTAACCGACTCCAAGTTATTTAATGTCAAGAGGGCGGACACAGGGATCACCTCATCAATCGCGAATATTTCTTTTGCGGCCGGCTATTCTTCGTAAAATGTTTTGATCCCTCCCGGTGTGGGGAACTTCAATGGCTGGTGCATTGTTGAGGGTATTGCCCTCATGTTGTGAATCCATGGCCTTCCGAATAGAGCGTTGTACCTCATATCCCCCTCAATGACGTAGAACTTCATTTCCTGAATGGTTCCGGCGGTGTTCACTGGTAGGGTTATCTCCCCTTTAGTAGTTTCACATGCCATGTTAAATCCGTTTAAGACCCGGACCGCGGGCACTATTTGGTCTTGTAAACGCAGCTGCTCTACGACCCTCAATCTGATGATATTGGCCGAGCTACCTGGATCAATCAACACACGCTTAACTCGAGATTTATTTATGAGTACAGAAATTACCAGGGCATTGTTATGTGGTTGCACGACGCCCTCAGCGTCTTCATCGTAGAAAGAGATGGTCCCTCCGGCATGTAATCTCGGGTTCACTTTTCCCTTGTGGTGGACACCTTAGTGCGCTTCAGCATTGGCCCCTAGGGGATGTCAACTCCACTGATGATCATGTTGATGATGTGCTGAGGTTCTTCTTGCTCCGTCTGCTTGTTGGAGTCCCTATTCTTGAACTGATTTTTGGATCGATCACTCAAAAACTCTCGGAGGTGCTCGTTATTGAAAAACAGGGCCACTTCTTCCCTTAGCTGTGGACAGTTTTCGGTCCTGTGGCCGTGGGTGCCATGATACTTACACATCAGGTTGGGATCTCTTTGGGCAGAAGCAGACTGCAATGGCCAAGGCCACTTGGTATCTTTGATGCGTCCGATAGCTGATACAATGCCGACAACATCGACACTGAAATTGTACTCCGATAACGTCGATGCCTCCCTAGCCCCGATTGGCCTGTCAAAATCGCTTTTGCTCATCAGTCCCCAGTTATTATGGTCTTGATCACTTTTTTTTCATTCCTCGCTAGGTTACGTCCGGATCCACTGCCCCTTCAATCACCGTTATACGATTGGTACCGATCTCTGCTCGGTCTTGGTTCATGATCGACGGCTCTTTTAGACCTGTCATTAGTTCTAATGGGATACACAGACCTAGAGGGGGCCTCGAGCTGATCATCCTCCACTCTGAGTTTTAATAGGTACCTGTTATGGACGTCAGCCCAAGTTATCACCGGGTACTCTATCAAATTTTGTTTCAGCTGCTTGAAGCCAAAGAGCTTTAGGGGTTGAGTCCTTGAGTGAATGCTTGAATAGCCCAATCGTCCGCAACGGGGGGCAGATCCATCCTTTCTATTTGGAACCTCGACACCGAACTCTTTGAGCATTTCGTTATCTCTTTGCTTGACTTTAAAGAGGTATGATTTTTTGGTCTCGACTTTGATGGCCCCGGCATGAGCTTTTACGAAGGCATCCACAAGCATAGAAAACTAATCAATGGAGTTAGGGGGCAGGTTGTGATACCATATCATTGGTCCTTTAGACAGGGTTTCCCCCAACTTTTTCAGTAAAACCGACTCAATTTCATCATCTTCCAAATCATTCCCCTCGATGGCACACGTGTAGTAGGCATGTTTATTCAGATCCGAGGTCCCTTTATACTTTGGAATTTCGGGCATACGGAACTTCTTTGGGATCGATTTTGGAGCTGTGCTTGGAGGGAAAAGTTTTTGGACAAACTTCTTGGAATCCAAGCCTTTCATATCGAGGGTGCTCTCGGGATTTGATCAACCCTGGAGTTATAGGCCTCCATTTTTTTATCGTTGGCTTCGATCTTTTTTTCTCCCGATTCCATCCGTTTCGTCAGTTCCTCAAGTATCTTTAATATCTCAGGGTTGGTTCCAGGTTCAACTTCACCGGGCCTTTCTGTGGTCGGTTCATTTCTGCGAGTGTTTTCTGGGGTTCAACTTTGCTGGGGGCGCGACTTTGGTTCTGCAATTGGGCTATCGCTGCCTGTTGAGCCTATAACATTTCGAAGATCACCCGCAAATTGATCTCATTACCTTAGCGTCATGTGTACTCCGGGCCATCGATCGGCTACCTCCCGAACGCTGTTTTTGAGGTTGGTAGGCAAGTTTGCGTCAATAGCTACATGTGAATTAACATCGATTAGGTCCGCAACTGGAACTCTGTTGGGGTCAATAGAGGGCGCCTCGTTGCTGGGCACTACATTATTGTTCTCGCTATGGTGGTCAGACTCAACATCAACGTTCAAATGAGCAGATTGAGAGTTCGACATTTTTATTTTGACCTGAAATTAAAATATCAAAGAACAAGAGTGAAATAGAGTGTATTATAGAAATTTTATCAAATTACCACTATTATCCCTAGCCCCGGGGGTGGGCATCAAACTGTTCACAGTTAAAAACGGGTAATAATTGAATTTATCCGCAGTTTTAAGGATATGTGAATTAATTCAATACGAGTGATTAATGACGTTAAATTAAGTAAATAAAAGATGTAATAAATGACCAAACCAATGATAAAAATGAGTACGAGTTTGATTAATGGCTTAAGGAGGAACCTGTCTTCGGTTCCGAGCTTGTCCTTATGAACAAGAATAAGAACTTTGAATAGCTTTCAGAAATAGAAGTATATTGCCTTGGTATGCGTGTTACAATGTGTCTAATGAGTAATAAGCTTCCCATTTATATAGTAGGAGAGTCTTACCCTAGGTACAATTGTAAAAAAAGTAAAAACCTTCATTTTCGCTAATCATTGATTTTCTGTCGATACGGGCCGAGATTCACACCGTGATATTTGGTTGGGCACCCATATTACGGCATGTTGTTAGTCGTATGCAACTGTTTGGTAATGCTCTCTGAAGTCTCAACCCTCAAACTGGACTCGGAGGATATGGCCCCGATATCCTCGAGGGTAGGTGTTTTGCCCGAGCCCCGATACGAGGGGCTCCTCGCTCTAACTCCGATTCATTACGGTCACATTCCAGCTCCGTTTGACTCACCGGGAAATCAAGTCATTCAGTGGACTCGATTTTACCCGTAACAATAATATTAGGGTCGTTTGGTTTGAAAAATAGTAATGCAAGAATTATAATGTAATGATTAGTAATGCAACTTATCATGGCATCTTTTTCAATTTCCTCATCGTCAAAACCTTCTTCAGATTTTGTAAAAACTTAAAGAGGCTCTCGGGATGATTAATGTGAATAAGGACTTTTTTTTGTGGAGTCCCCTCCTCTTTGTTGGAACTATATTATTTTTTTGGCGATTCGAATTCATGACCCTAAAATTATAGATGAGAAGTGCTGACCATCTGAGCAACCCTCTCTTATCGAAAATTAAGACTTGAGTTTGTGAAAACAGAACTACAGAAGACAATCTAGTATGGTATGTTTGAGTTATGAGGTTGAATTACCAGGAAATTAGCCATCTTGCTTTCCGGGTGAATCGTAAAAACTGTAACTAATTAAAAAGCATTTTATGTAGTTTCAAAGTAAATTTATTTTTATGCTCATTGTTATTCAATCATTTGCCGGTGGATTCGTGTGGTGTGGACCTTGTGGTAATGGTATCTTTTTGAAAAATGTTGATACAACTTGTACGAGAGTGAAAAAAAAGACTTGATTGGTTAAAGAAAAAGGATCAAAGACTTGATTGGAAATTAACAAGAAAATTACTTATATACATGAGCAGCCTGCATGTTCGAGGAAGTTTAACGACCAACTTTTTATTATTATTTTTTTTTCATGCTGTCCAATTTTTCACCAACCAACACTTCATTAGCAATAGTATAAGATATTATATTATATATATTAGACATTTTCCGGGAAATTCAGTGTTCTCGCAATTTTACTGTGTTTGGGTCTCACCTGCCTCAAAACATTGCTAATATTCCCTATTCGTACTATTAATATAAAGTGAATTAATATTATATTGAGATGCTGTTCCAGAGAATCTGATTGTATTTGAATCAAATGAAATTAGCTTATAGCTTTGTGATAGAAAAACAAGTTGATTTTAATACCCGTTTATTACCTTCTCAGCACTTTCATATTGCTATCCAGCCAAGACTTGATTGGTAAAAAAAATAAATCAAGACTTCATGGGCAATAGACATGAAAATTATTTATCTTCATCAGCCACGTTCGAGGAACTTTAGAGTCCACCTTTTCTCCAATCGCAAGACTTCATTGGCACTTGTCAAAGATCGATATTGATCTACATACATATTCGAGAAAATTCAAGTTCTAACATAATTTAGTCTAGTTTGGGTCCCTCTTTTCTCAGACTGATATTTGTAGTTGAGCTATATATTGTTTAACCCAAAAATATAGTTTAAAGTGAAGCAATTAAATAGAATAATTCGAATTTCTAATTTTATTTCTCATTTTCAAATATAACTGATGCGAGAAAAGAATAATAGTGTTAAAGAAATAAATTGAGAAATAAAGGAAATAGTAATTTTATTGATGATTGCAACATTCTCCAAAAGGAAGGAGATATTCTTCATAAGAAAAACTTATGATTGACAATATGATTTAGAGAATTTTTCGATGGGAATGTAAATTATGGAAGGGTGGGATTTAAATAGTATTACTACTCGTAACCGTTTGCTTTGTTTAGCTCTTGTCTATTATCATAATGTTGGAAATTATGTGATTGATTTGTAACGGTTGAGATAATGATAACAAATCGCGTATAATCAGGGATTGATTGATTCTTTCCTTTCTTGTAGCCATTAATGACTTCAATTATCAGTCCCGTAACTATTTTCATATGTTTAGCACCGAGACTAATAGACACAGTGTACTCACGAATAATCCTGAGGGTGTTGTTTTTACTTTCTGTACACGCCCCACTTCTTTGTCGCATTAACTCCCATGACACCTGTCATTATGACGTTGATCTACCACTACTAAAAATCAGGTAAAAAGCGACCGAAAAAAGCGACCAAAGTTGGTCCCTATACTCCCAAAAGCGACCAAAAAGCGACCACAATGGTCTGGTCAGTATTCAGGTGGTCCCACTTTGTTGGCGACCAAAGTTGGTCGCTAAAAAGCGACCAACTTTGGTCGCCCACTGAAAAATTCAGAAAATTAAAATCTGAACTAAGCGACCAAAGTTGGTCGCTAATATAAAAATAAATAAAATTAAAATACTACATAAGCGACCAACTTTGGTCGCTCTTTAGTATTTTAATTTTCTGTATTTTTCTATGGGCGACCAACTTTGGTCGCTTATGTAAAATACAGAAAATTAAAATACTACATAAGCGACCAAACTTGGTCGCTTATGTAGTATTTTAATTTTCTGTATTTTACAT